>CM068832.1:100796747-100884247 GCA_028554795.2 Sinohyriopsis cumingii
TACGCGTGTGTGTGTGAGTGCGCGTGTGTGTCTGTGTGTCTGCACATCATGATTAACCCAGTATTATTTGATCAAAATAGGTTTCATTTTCTGGTTCTACTGTTACGATAGATTAAAAATTATTGTTTTTGCTGACACATCTGCGACAATCTTGCCTTGCTCCATCCACTGTTCCCTATGAAGGTCAATATACAACATATATCCTGTCTTGAATTTGTTTAGTTTATTTTTATTTGGAAATCAGAATTAATGTTAAATCCTGTAGACTGACTGCCTGGATTGCTTCATGATTATTCTGTTTACTAAAAAATAAGGAATTTATATTCTTTTTTTGATGGATTTACCTCTTTTGCTTACGCAAAGTAACATGTTTTAAAATGTTTTTAATTTTTTTTTCATTAAGGACAGAGAAACTTGATGATAATTCTCTGAAATGATTGTGTTCTATGTATTAGGAAGAAAAGTGACATTGAATTTTTAACAGTCTTTACTCACCCCCCCCCCCCCAAAGGAAAAAAAAACAAAAACGATAGTTCAGATTCGAACCCATGTTTGGACTTTTTAATATGTGCCCTGTGCCAATCTTGTATAAGACAAGAATGAATAGTCATGTCTATCTATAATAACCACATATAACCAATATATATATAATATTACATTATATACATTTCTGCAAGGAGTTATGTTCATTTTATATGAAATACGTTTTCTTCATGGCTTGTTAACCGTTTCAGTTAGCAAGAGAAATCTAAATGTAGACGTGGTCTATTTAGCATATTGAACATAATAAAATATACAGTAAGACTGAATAGGTTTCCAAGATGTTGCAAAACAGGTGTGTTAAACATATTAGGATACACCATTTCAGTAAGATCGACGAAACTTGTATTCATTCAAATGAAAGTGGGAAACACTACGATGCACGATGTTTCTTTCAGATGAAAATCAGTTACAGCAAATACACATATTATCTTTTGCATATTTATAACAGCAATTTAAAATTACTTTGTGTTAATGGAGCTAGTTCTGCAATGAATATATACAAGAAACATTAATTACTAGATATGTCCTAGAATTAATGAGAAATTAACAACTAGTTAAAAAATGGTTCATTACTGTAACTGTTGTGTTTTTTGTTGTTGTTGTAAAAATAAAAAAAATTCTTATAACACTCCGCTAAAACTCGTCTTATATTTAGGATGACTTCTTTTGAGAATTTACTTAGGCACCTAAAATAAACATGACGTGCATTGGTGTTTGTATCAGGTATGATACAAAGTTGTCTCCCTGTATGAATGACATTTACGCAAGGCTTATCGTTTGACGCAAGGTTGTTGACTGATTATTCTGATTGCTGTCTATTGCTTGAATAGTTCACATCTAAATACAGCTGAAACACATTCACTTCTTATAAGGGAACTTAAACAATCTAATTTTAATTCAATTTAATTTTCTTCAAAGATAAACCTTTTTCGATAAGCACTGATTTTTCACTACTTGAGCATCACCACTGCATCCAGTTACAGCGCAGAATCAACTGTTCTTTCAATTTGTCCGCAGGCTATCTACATAATCTAAAGCGGTTTTGTTAATCCACTCATCAATTCGAAGAGATGAACCACTAGATCTTTACGATATCAGATGTTGTGGCTTTCGTTATGATTAATGTCTGTCAATATCGCTATTGTCTGTGTCAGATCAGCCAATGCCTGAAAATATCGTGAATAACACGAAACACTATTAACATCATTTTGGAAATTATTTTATTCCACATGACACTTCATTGAACGATAGTTTAGGAAGACTGAATGTATCACCTGTTTGGAAAGGACTCTGACCTGTAATAACAGCCATTACTTAGGCGCGGGTGAAAAAAATCTCGATATTGCTCAGGGTTGTATCTCAACACCACTTCGGTCTTACATTCTCGAACCTACCAAGAACGTAAGAAGATGAGTTATTGGACTTGATTGACCGGTATAGCATCGACTGACGCATAAAAGCGGATATCAAAATATGACGAGAGAGTGTTCTTCTAAAACAAACGAACGAATGTAAATCAGCTATAGGAAGCGAGCACATTTCTAATATTGGTTTCAGCTAGAACATGTTCTGTAATTCGTCATCCGTCTCTTTATTCACAGTCTGCTTTCAAATTGTATTTCAAGGTTCTCTCTTTCCTGTCCCTGAAACAGGCCCTTACCTTTTTTATCGACCACTAGGAGGAAAGATTGCTGTCTTGATTGATAAAAGTGTATGAAGAACATTCAGTCGAATTAGCACTATTAAAATGACCCTAAATTTGTCAAACTATTGTTTCATATGATTTTTATTACAGATTCCATCTGAAATTTGAGAATGGAAGCCACTGGTCTTTTTTTCTCCAAATATCTATCACTGAAAAATACAGACAAAGTATGGATCCAGTCATTAAAACGTTGACTTTGAGGACCAGAAACTGAAGATCTTTGCAGAACGCCCTCGTACTTCTGAGAGTTCTGCTTTGCAGTCGGCCTTGCCATCTTGCTTTGGTAGAACTTGGATTAAAGAGACACGATCAACTCTGAGTGCATTTTGTCAATCTCTCTGTGGTCTATCTTCACCCATCTCTTTTATGACACTTGTATTCCCATATTAAATCCCACATCTCTCTGTGATATTCTATTCTCACTGGTAAATTATCCTATTATCCTTACAAGTACCTATCACCTTGATTTGGCGGCGTCTTTGAATCCCTATTGTCATAGCCCGGTAGGAACACTCATGGATTAATCTCAATTTCAAATGACCAGCTTGTAAGGGGTGCTTCTTAAACTCAGTCAATTTACTTTTCATAATGCCTCCAATAATACAAACTCTAAATGGACCTCTCCAAAAGAATTCCTTTGAAGACAGTACTGTCTCTCACTGGAAACATCCGTTTCTTCCTAAATTTATTGCGCACCAATTTGTTCCTTCTCTTCAGGGTGAATTGTCAATATTGTTTTCTGTCTTTGCATGAAGAAAGATTACGATATTTCAGTACGAAAATGTTCGCAAAAGCTTCATAAACGGATTATAAGATGAGCCGCATAGGCCTGAATAAAACGTATGATAGAAAAGACTAAGTAAGACACTGCAGATCAACTAGATTTATGAGCGTACATTTTCCTTAACACTAAAATATTCGACAAAATTTTATTTCCTAATGGTCCTTTGAGTTGACTGTCAATTTTTACAGACAGTTAACTATGTACTATTAACGACTATGGATCATTTGAAACATATCCTTAGTTGCAGAAAGTAATTTTATTGCAAATGTGACGCTTCTCAAATTTGGACCGTCATTCAATGCATTGGTTCAACATTCATTTATTAGGCATAAACGCACCGAATGTAACCAATAGGACTTCTCTTTTTGATTGCTTGACAGAGTTACAAATCTGATGCATTAGTTTTATTCTGGCAGAAAAGTCGAACAGTTTAGGCATATCACTGAGAAATTTGAACTGGACCAAATTAACGTATCAACGTATCAAATATGTTTCGCTTAAAGCCTAGATACAACATGACACTAACTAGAACCATGGATTTGCAAAAGACATATCAGCTCTTACATACTATAGTGGTGGTGATGGGGGTGGGGTGGGGGGCAAAGGGGACCAATTGATCAAAGTTCCGCGTGGACGAGTGGTCTAAAGCATATATGTCTGTCTGTCTATCTGTTTGTCTGTCTGTCTGTCTGTCTGTCTGTATGTATGTATGTATGTATGTATGTATGTATGTACGTACGTACGTATGTATCTATCCATCCATCCATTTATCCATCTATCTATCTATCTACATGTATCTATCTATCAACATATCTATCTATCTATCTATCTATCTATCTATCTATCTATCTATCTATCTATCTATCTACCTACCTACCTACCTACCTATCTATCTATCTATCTATCTATCTATCTATCTATCTATCTATCTATCTATCTATCTATCTATCTATCTATCTATCTATCTATCCACCTATCTAAAGTGATTGATGTGAAAGACATTGGAAAGAAACCCAAAGAAAATGTTAGATCTTAAGAAGACGGTTGGAATCGGAAATTCACACAGGCTATACCAACAATGGTCAAACTTTAAAGGTAGCGCTTTTTTGGATAGGTCATTTTCTTAATGCCCGTGTCTCAATGAATTACTAAACATTGAGTGTCCCTTCTTGAAACAACTCATTTTTATCGATTTCAGTCATGAGGTTGAAAATCTTCAACATGTTGACATTTGGTCACCACATATCTTTATTCCGCCATTTTCTTATAATTTTATGGTCATTTTGTTTTTAGTTTTGTTTTGTCTACATCTATTCTTCTAAACATTTTCTATGTCCAGTATTAAGTTGGCAGCACGATTGTATAAGTAAAGTATTCTTGAGAAGATTTATGTTGAATTCAAAACTAGTTGTACTATAATAACATAAACACTTAGATTTCACTGGAGATGCGATGCTACATGATACAACATTTATTCTGCTTTACGAAAAGGTCGTAAAGGAGATTCTGAAAAAGTTTTATACAAATAATGTAACATAATGCGAGAAAGTCGCTGACGGTGAAACCTTTAAACGTCATTCTTTTATGAGACTTAACGCTGAAAAGTCTGAGATAACACGGTAATAAAAAATTGTCTGGCACATTTCAATAATTTTATGCAAGGTTAACAGCCACGTACATCCGCCTGTTTTTCTGTTAGTTTTGGAAGTTAAAGCTTCTTAAATTTTAAGGCCTTTTAAATACAGCCGTAAACTCTGTAAGCTTCGACTTCTGAAACAGTCCTCCGTTTTGCATATGATGTGTGTTTGATGGCTAGATTATTGTTGCATTTAGTTGCTCCAAATCCAATACAGTGTTTGAATTTGTAATTAAATGCGCAGCATTCTTTTATTTAGCGAATAAAACAACGGTCTCAGCACTAAATACACAGTAAATAGTTAGCCAGGGCAACAAAATCCAAGTTATATCCACGAAACTACATAAAACCACGTTTATGTTCCCGTACCTGGCTATATAATGGCTCTATCTAGTCTTTGCTCTATTTCAACTGACAAAGAGAGACGGAAAATTTCTAAATTTGAAGACGACTTGAACTTGTTCATCTTCATGTTGTGATAGGCCGTGTGTTAATTTTGTTTTACCGTCGAAATATTTCCAGAAATTGTGTTTGTAATACTAATGGGATAGCATTACGAGTGTGTTTCATCTCTAAGGAGATTTGCTGATGAAAACAGTGACTTCATTTGTCGGAAAATACGAGGTGAGGAGTAATGTTAAGTGTCTCTTGTGAATTCCCTTCCGAATTTGGTATCTAATTTGATTTAACATCGATAGGCGATAACAAAAGTTTATGGGAAAAACGTCTTGGATATTTGACCTTTTCAGAAATTTGAATTGCTTGGATAATTCTATGTTTTCCGAGCTAATAAATTAAGTTTCAAGAACAATAATGCAAATATGTATTTTCTTCGTCTAAAAATATAAATTTATTACTTTTAAATTATCTATTTCAAGAAAGCGTTTTGGATTAAACTTGAGCCGATCCATAATAACGAGAACTGCGGTTTATTTTTGTGTCGAAATTACGTTGAAAGATAAATATTGACTTAAATGTAAACATGTTATTCGTGGTCACATTTCTGGACATAGATACTTATTTATTACGACCTCTTCTAGAGGATATGTATATTCTATTAGTCAATCCACAATTAGGCATGTCACCATGTGAACGCGCATGCGTTTGGGGGCTTACATCGCTTACGCTGTTACAATTTACAATGCTTTCTTATCTATAATTTAAATGTATCACATATAACAAATAAATAATTCAAATGTATAGGATTATTATCCTGAAATCTAGTACACTAATAGAGATTTGTTTCGCAGTCTGAAATGTTTTCTCATGTTGACTGCTAATTTGGATATAAAAATGGTTCCACTTTACAGTTTTGCTCCTTGTATATTTCTATCAACGCATACTTGCTTCTTTCCATCAAATTCATCAATAAGCAAAAAGTAGAACTAAAGGGCTTAGATTATTTAGGAACATTAACTTTATGATTAATGACATTACCGTATTATTCGTATTCTTTATGATTAATGACATTACCGTATTATTCGTATTCTTGCATATTTGGCTCTAGATGAAATAAATATGTGGAATGAATCCAGGGGATTGTTCTATACTAGGATTGAAAATGTGCCTGAATTAACTTATTTTGCAAGCTGAAGTTAATTGAAATCATTAGATTGAAAATAATTGATTTTACCTTAATAAGGTCTGACGTGGCATAGGAAGACAAGGCAAGAATAAACACGTTGCTCTGATGCAGAAATAACAAACGAGGAAAAATATTGTAATTTTTTGTTTTGTTGTTTTTGTGGAATCTGATTATGCAAAAATAATCTGGTTTGTACAACTTAAAGTACCATTGATTTTTAAAATAATATTTGGATAATTTTCCACCCATTAGAGACTTGTCCCCCTCAAAAAAACAAAATCGAGCCTTCTGAACAATATAATTTTTCGAACTTAGAGAGTTAAAGAATAGATGGATAGATAAATTATATATATATATATATATATATATATATATATATATATATATATATATATATATATATATATATATATATATATATATATATATATATAGATAGATAGATAGATAGATAGAAAGATAGATAGATTGATAGATAGACAGACAGACAGATACATACATACATACATACACACACATACATACATACATACATACATACATACATACATACATACACACATACACACACACATACCTACATACATACACACACACACACATACATACATACATACATACATACATACATACATACATACATACATACATACATACATACATACATACATACAAGTACATAAACATCTGAAAATCTAGCTGCAAAAGTTTATATTTAAATACATCCCATGTTTATTTAATGACTTTCTTCCTAAATAACTACTGCCTAAACCAAACGCAATTTGAAGACTCGGCATAAATACAATGCATATAAACATCTCGAATGTGAAACTTTAAAGAAAGTCTTCCCAGAGCTGTGCCATTTGCTTATTATGTATTAACTGAAAGAAAGTCCTCTAAGGGCTGTGTCATATTGCTTGTTCAGTACTAATTGAAAGAGAGTCTTCTTAGGGCTGTGTCATATTGCTTGTTATGTACTAATTGATAGAAAGTCCTCTTAGGACAGTGTCATATTGCTTGTTATGTACTAATTGATAGAAAGTCCTCTTAGGCCAGTGTCATATTGCTTGTTATGTACTAACTGAAAGGAAGTCCTCTTAGCGCTGTGTCATATTGCTTGTTATGTACTACTTGAAAGTAAGTCATCTTAGTGCTGTGTCATATTGCTTGTTATGTACTACTTGAAAGTAAGTCATCTTAGTGCTGTGTCATATTGCTTGTTATGTACTACTTGAAAGAAAGTCTTCGTAGCGCAGTGTCATTTGCTTGTTATGTACTACTTGAAAGAAATTCCTCTTAGCGCTGTCATTTGCTTGTTATGTACTATTTGAAAGAAAGTTCTCTTAGCGCTGTGTCTTTGCTTGTTATGTACTAACTGAAAGGAAGTCCTCTTAGCGCTGTGTCATATTGCTTGTTATGTACTACTTGAAAGAAAGTCCTCTTAGGCCAGTGTCATATTGCTGGTTATGTACTAATTGAAAGAAAGTACTCTTAGCGCTGTGTCTTACTGCTCGCTATTTACTACTTGAAAGTAAGTCCTCTTAGGGCTGTGTCATATTGCTTGTTATGTACTACTTGAAAGACTGTCTTCGTAGCGCTGTGTCTTTGCTTGTTATGTACTAACTGAAAGGAAGTCCTCTTAGCGCTGTGTCATATTTCTTGTTATGTACTACTTGAAAGAAAGTCCTCTTAGGCCAGTGTCATATTGCTTGTTATGTACTAATTGAAAGAAAGTACTCTTAGCGCTGTGTCTTACTGCTCGCTATTTACTACTTGAAAGTAAGTCCTCTTAGGGCTGTGTCATATTGCTTGTTATGTACTACTTGAAAGAAAGTCCTCTTAGCGCTGTGTCATTTGCTTGTTATGTACTAACTGAAAGGAAGTCATCATAGCGCTGTGTCATTTGCTTGTTATGTACTAACTGAAAGTAATTCCTCTTAGTGCTGTGTCATTTGCTTGTTATGTACTACTTGAAAGAAAGTCCTCCTAGCGCAGTGTCATTTGCTTGTTATGTACTAACTGAAAGGAAGTCCTCTTAGTGCTGTGTCATATTGCTTATTATGTACTACTTGAAAGAAAGTCCTTTTAGGTCAGTGTCATATTGCTTGTTATGTACTAATTGAAAGAAAATCCGCTTAGGGCTGTGTCATTTTGCATATTATTCTATTTACAAAATGAAAATAAAGGCCGTCTTATACATCATCGATAAAGCAATTACACAAGTGTTAAATTTCAAATAACTATTTTATCAAAACTGCTCACCATGTTCTCTCAAGTTATGTTTTACTTTTATGTAAAAGAAAAAAGAAAAACAAAACTCAAACAAAATGTCTCAAAATGGACACCATTTCCCGATGGACAGCGCTTCTTTACATAAACATGATAGAAACAATGGCCAGTGTGTCAAAGTTTACATGTATTTGAGCTTGCTAGATTAAATGCACACATTTTTTCTCTTTATAATTATGTCAGTTTCGTGTATGGATCAAATATTTCAAAGGAAAACAGGATAGTTTTTATTGCCTTCCATTAACAATTCAGTTAGATCTCAAAATAAAATAAGATTATGTTTACTGCCTTCCATAATCTGTTTTACACAGATTAGCTTACTAAATGTAATTATTAAATTCATAAATAAATATTTGCTTACTTGCATGGAAATATTTATTCTCTTCAATAACATAAAAATGAAACAAAAGAAACAAAAGGGAAATAGACAAATTGTTTTAAGAAAGAAATATATTTCAGGTTATAAAGCTGAAGTTTATTTTGAGACAATCTTTGCTACTTTAGGTTCATTAACAAACAAAAACAACATTCTTTTCAGCGTGACAACTTTTTGAAGATTTAATTTTTTAGGTTTTCACATAATACGACTTACTTGAGATTGGTCTACACGTTTTTAAAGTTACTACCCTTTACATCTTCCTTATTTGCACACACACACACACACACACACACACACACACACACACACACACACACTTATTATATATTGAAGGCGTAAGTATGACCTTTTTGACTTGTGTCCAAAACACAATTGCAGGTGTAAACAGGACATCTGTGTTATAATGTGCCATTTTCATGCAACCTTCAATTAAACCTACTTTACAATATACCTTTTTCTAACGACCTTCGGGCAAACCTATTTTGCAATGAACCATTTTCCAGCGATCGTTGAGCAAACCTATTTACAATACACCATTTTCAAAAGACCATAGGATTTAAAATTATGCAATCTTCTACTTGTCGAAATATTTCTGTACTTAGATTAATTCTTTACCTCTCGGAACTGTTGCTTTAAATATTTGTGTTAATATCCCTACGATTAAAGATGTAAACAAAAACGTTCTATCAAAAATGTTTCTAATTTATGTTTTTTTTTTTCAACAAATGTTTGTGATTGGATTTGTTTGTTTGTTTTTTGTTTTTTTTTTTAAATTTGCTATCCTCGCTTATTGATTCTCATCCTTCTAACTCGATGATCTGCTTTGGTCATCAGTGCATAAAAAAAACAATACATTAGATTTCCTAATCACTGCAAGGGGAAATATTGTAATCTAAATAACAGTAGTCTATGATTTACTTAAAAACGTTGCATCTTCACTACAAGCTTTACATCTTCACTACAAACTTTACATCTTCACTACAAACTTTACATCTTCACTACAAAGTAAGAGGGCTTGGATTTGTGGTCATTCATTTTCCTTTTCCTTTTCTTTAGCTATTTGTGAAAACACTGTGTAAAGAAAATTGGTTTATAAAATATAAATTACTTTTCATTTTCATAGCAAAGGATAGTAAATTCTCCCAAACAAGTTATTTTATCGTATTAATCCACAACTTATGCTGTATCGTGAATACACCCTCTTGCAACTGATACAGATTTCAAGTAAAAATGCTAAATATATCAAATGCAAAAGGCAGTGAAAAGCAATAAATTATTTAAATCAAAATTTCTGTATGGTCCACTGCTGCAGAATTTCGGTTGAAAGAAGTTGTTTCGATAGCTCTAACGTCAACGTTTGTTTTCTTCGTTAGACTTTAAATCTTGATTTTATATGATATCGTATCAAGTGATATGATTAAATATGATTTGATGTGATATGATATATGTTATATGATATATGATATGATCAATGCGATGTAATGTAATATACGAAGTGATATGAGTAGATATGATATGATGCTGTATCATATCTGCTAAAAACGTATACAATTCCACTTAATAAAATATAATTATGATCTACTATAAATAGGTTGCAACACATTTTTAGACGTGAATCCTTCTATTTATCTTTGATTTTTAACACAATTTAGGCACGCGTAGTTCTATTTATCTTTATTTTTAACACATTTTAGACATGCGTCATTCTAATTTTAATTGATTTTATAATATATTTTAAACAGACGTACTTCTATTTACCTTTGATTTTATAATATATTTTAAACAGACGTACTTCTATTTACCTTTGATTTTAAAACACATATTAGACATGCGTCATTCTATTAATCTTTGATTTTAAAACACATATTAGACATGTGTCATTTTATTAATCTTTGATTTTAAAACACATATTAGACATGTGTCATTTTATTAATCTTTGATTTTGAAAGACATATTAGACATGCGTCATTCTATTTATCTTTGATTTTAAAACACGTATTAGACATGCGTCATTCTATTCATCTTTGATTTTAAAACACGTATTAGACATGCGCCATTATATTCGTCTTTGATTTTAAAACGCATACTAGACATGCGTCATTCTTTAATCTTTTGATTTTAGAACACATATTAGACATGCGTCATTCTATTTATCTTTGATTTTAAAACACGTATTAGACATGCGTCATTCTATTTATCTTTGATTTTAAAACACGTATTAGACATGCGTCATTCTATTAATCTTTGATTTTAAAAGACATATTAGACATGCGTCATTCTATTTATCTTTGATTTTAAAACACGTATCAGATATGCGTCATTCTATTCATCTTTGATTTTAAAACACGTATTAGACATGCGCCATTATATTCGTCTTTGATTTTAAAACGCATACTAGACATGCGTCATTCTATTAATCTTTGATTTTAAAACACATATTAGACATGCGTCATTCTATTAATCTTTGATTTTTAAACGCATACTAGACATGCGTCATTCTATTAATCTTTGATTTTAAAACACGTATTAGACCTGCGTCATTCTATTCATCCTTGATTTTAAAACACGTATTAGACATGCGTCATTCTATTCATCTTTGATTTTTAAACGCATACTAGACATGCGTCATTCTATTAATCTTTGATTTTAAAACACGTATTAGACATTGTCATTCTATTTATCTTTGATTTTAAAACACGTATTAGACATGCGTCATTCTATTCATCTTTGATTTGAAAACGCATACTAGACATGCGTCATTCTATTAATCTTTGATTTTAAAACACATATTAGACATGCGTCATTCTATTAATCTTTGATTTTTAAACGCATACTAGACATGCGTCATTCTATTAATCTTTGATTTTAAAACACATATTAGACATGCGTCATTCTATTAATCTTTGATTTTTAAACGCATACTAGACATGCGTCATTCTATTAATCTTTGATTTTAAAACACGTATTAGACCTGCGTCATTCTATTCATCCTTGATTTTAAAACACGTATTAGACATGCGTCATTCTATTAATCTTTGATTTTAAAACACGTATTAGACATTGTCATTCTATTTATCTTTGATTTTAAAACACGTATTAGACATGCGTCATTCTATTAATCTTTGATTTTTAAACGCATACTAGACATGCGTCATTCTATTAATCTTTGATTTTAAAACACGTATTAGACATTGTCATTCTATTTATCTTTGATTTTAGAACACGTATTAGACATGCGTCATTCTATTCATCTTTTGATTTTAGAACACATATTAGACATGCGTCATTCTATTTATCTTTGATTTTAAAACACGTATTAGACATGCGTCATTCTATTCATCTTTGATTTTAAAACACATATTAGACATGCGTCATTCTATTAATCTTTGATTTTAAAACACATATTAGACATGCGTCATTCTATTCATCTTTGATTTTAAAGCATATTAAACACGTGTAGTTCTTTTTATCACTAATTTTAAAAAATAAACATTTTTTCTTCCTTTTATCGATGATTTTAAATCATCTTTTAGACACGAGTCGTTCTCTTTAATTTTCTATTTTAAAACACACATCAGACATGTGTCCTTCTGATTATCTTTGATTTAAAACAGATTTTAGACATACGTGCTTCTTTTATACCAATAATTAAAAAAATTAAACATGCTTGCTTCTTTTCTATCTTTGATTTTAAAATACCTTTTAGACATCATCGAATCATTTAAATTATTTTACTTGTTTTGCATGGAGAATAAGATGGTTTTATGTTGTCTATTCTGTAGCATTTTTCAGAGTTGAACTTACCTGATGCATTATTTCAATTGTTAAAATTAACTTAAATTTTAAATACATCAATAAAATATTTATATAGGTTATCCCTTATATCATACAGAAGACACTCCGTCAATTACATTTTTCATGCATTATATGTCAATGAATACAATACTTATATTGTTATGCCTTATCATGATGATTACTATAAATATTTAAATTCGTATGCCTTATATTATAATGAATACAATACTTATATTGTTATGCCTTATCATGATGATTACAATAAATATTTAAATTCGTATGCCTTATATTATAATGAATACAATACTTATATTGTTATGCCTTATCATGATGATTACAATAAATATTTAAATTCGTATGCCTTATATTATAATAAACACAATACAATATTTATATTATTAATGACTTAATATACAGTCAACATAATAAAATATTAATATTGTTTATGCCTTATATTATAATCAGCACAATAAAATATTGGTATTGTTTATGACTTGTATTATAATAAACACATTAAGCTATTGATATTGTTTATGACATATTAAAACCAACACAATACAATACTGATATTGTTTATGCCTTACTTTATATAATAAACACAATACAATATTCATATAGTTTAGGCCTATGTTATAATGAATACAATACAATATTGATATTGTTTATGCCTTACATTTTATAATGAATACAATACAATATTGATATTGTTTATGCCTTACATTATATAATGAATACAATACAATATTGATATTGTTATGCCTTACATTATATAATGAATACAATACAATATTGATATTGTTTATGCCTTACATTATATAATGAATACAATACAATATTGATATTGTTTATGCCTTACATTATATAATGAATACAATACAATATTGATATTGTTTATGCCTTACAGTAAACCATTAAATTGGTTTTATAGCACGTGCAATTAAATGTAATTTGTTACTTGAAAATAAATTTTCCAGTCCACATATATATTATTAATACAATCAATAACAACGATAAATTATAAAATGGAAATAATAAGGGGACACCAATTTTGATCGATGGAAAATATATTTATTAGTCGTTACCTTCGGACTTTATTTACTTTGTGAGTGATTAGGCAAAATACACACTCTCATAAATACAGAACCATGACCATTCAGTTTTTGTAAAATTGACTAGATCCGAAATACAAAGCAAATATTTAAAAAATTATTAGGTATTAAATACAAAATATATATTTAAAAGTTGGTTAGGTCTGAAATACAAATTAAATATTCATAGTGAGAAAAAAAAACGACTAGCGCAACAACACTTGGATGGGGTATTTCTGATTAGATAAATACCTATTGCAGACAAATAAGTATAATGCATTCAATTTATCTTAAAGGAATAATATTTGCTGACTAGTTTCCAACGATATTGGTTAATATCGTTTCTTAGAAGAAGAAAGATGTCTTTAAATAATATCTGGAAAATAAAAATCGGCCAGACATGTTCATTATCAGCACACCGGGTTCCAACAATTTTGAAAATATGTATTTAAAAAATAGAAAAAAATCGTATGGTTTAGCATACGGTCCTAATATGATTTTAATCGTTTTTCCAAATTATAATTCACAAGTGATAAATTTTAATCGTTTTTCCAATATGATAATTGGTAAGTGATAAAGCTTAAATAGATTGCATCTAGATGAAGAAATATCTGATCAGAGAATTAAAAAAGCGAAGACTTCAAGTTTCACACGAATTTCCAAATAATTTCCACATGTCTAAAACATTGGTACTTTCAACTTATGTATCGTTGTATATTAGCATAAAATCAAGTTGATTAAATTTTCTACCCGTGCATCTGATTAAACGAAGACAGACACCTCTGATATTGTCTAGTCATCCTGGCAGGTAGTAAAGTGTATCCAAAGGCAAAAAATAATAGATTCCGTTTTAAAATATTTCTTTTTTATATTTTATGACATGATAATTTTAAAATTTACAGTAATCAATTAGTTTATACAATTATCTATCACGTTATAACGGCAGACAAAAGTGGCTGATCAGGTTTCTGACAAAGGTATTGATATAGACCAGAAAAGGAAAGAGATAATGGTTTGTAGTTGCAGTCTATCTTTCTTGTTTACATGTAATGCTCCATAAGCTGATTTCCGAACAATTCCAACACCCAGTATTTTAACCAGAATTAGTCTTCAATCCAATCTATATGAATCTCAAAATGAAACGACATGGCAGCATTTTGTTCTAAATAATTTATTGTTATGGGCATTGTAGATATATCACTAATGGTCCAACGTCTCATCGAAACAAGATTTGTAAAAAAAAGAGAGAAAAAAACCCCCCGAACTTATTAGGGCACACATGTGGCTTCCTGACAAAGCATATCTTCAGTTTGCTTATTGTACATCTTGAAGAATTTCAAAAAACAATTTAACAAAAATTGGCTCTCGGAAAATAAGGTGTGTTTATATAATATCGAAAACAAAAGCAAAATAAGAACAACACCGAAAAAAATAATTTACAGCTTTACATTTGGAGGGAAATCGGACTCAAAGAAAACTATGGGAAAAAGTCCAGATGCCCCAAAAACTGTCTCCCGCTCAAAAGCTCCCTTCACTACGTGGGGTGGATTTTATTATGTGTGTAAACATCCTGTCGGTCTTTATTGTCTGAACTGTGCGATTCTGATATCTCCCTGGGCGTACTCAATTAAGGCTCGGCTGTTTTCTTTTTCTTTGTATTTAAATTCTATAAAAACATGCCTTGGGTTTCTAAAATTTGAAAATAAAACATTCAGTTACTGTCATGGGTCATTACTGAATCAGGTTAAATCATAAATAAATTTATTCTTCAGTGAGATTTTTTAAAATATTGACTTTCTTCAACAGATGTAGAATTCGCTATGGATTCCATAGACTCTTGTATAATATACATAAATGGTGTAATTATGAAGAAAATCTTTACAACCCATCTTATTCACCTGTGCAAACTGTTAGGTTACTATTTTCTCACACATCTTGTCATCTCCTATCAAACTTTAATTCAATCCAATTGGATCATGTTGTAGGTTTTGATTAGCAAATTATTTTGAAATCTTTGAATTTCGAGACATTATATTTTTATAATTCCACATATATATTGTTCAGCACACGAATGTACTATTATCTTTTGTTCTATCACAATGCATTGAACACTCTAAATCATTGTACATACAGGCCGTGTTCCAAAGGGATGTTACCAGACAAGACAAACCCCGTTTATCCAGCTGTATGTATATGGGAATATGTTCGATGTTTGCTTATGAACCAGACACAAAGTAATATACACTTATGAACATTGACAAACAGGCACATATTATCGTGAATAAAATGCTATATATGATATTTTAAATTAAAATTTTAAAAATAAAATTTAACAAAAATAAAATTTAACAAAAATAAAATTTAATACAACAATCTCATCTTGTTGATGAGATTGAAACACATGACAAAATATTTCAGATATTGAAGAATAACATTTGTTATGTGAAGCAAAGAATCCCCAACTTACTGTGTAACAACGCATATAAAAATAATATGTACAAATCATCTCTCTATCTCTCTTTCATTCTATGTTTGTCTGTCTGTCTGTCTGTCTGTCTCTCTCTCTCTCTCTCTCTCCTTGCGTGTGTGCTAGTGCGTCAAATTGATGCTAATGCGTACCCAACATTTTATAAGTATCTCATCTGACCATGTCAATCTTGGATAGTAGAGTAAACGTGAAGGAACAAATGTTTTATCCTTGTTTTATCCTTGGTTCTAAGATCAAAGGTACACAATTTCATACCACTGATAACACGCTAGAAGATATATCTTTGAAAACACCATAAAATGAGTACAACGCTCGAAATGTTTCGGATATCTCAAATCTATGGATCAAGACTGTATGAACAATATTTAGTATAGGACCACCTACAAGTCTACAGGGCATCCGATGGACTATAGAGCAATATTCATCAAAAACTGAAATTTGTTCTCAAGAATGATTATTTTTAAAATTTTGTCCAACCACACCATGAACAACAAATAGCCGCATTTATTTTATAAACTTTCTAGAATATATGAAGCTAACGACAGTTTACTATGAGTCAGCCTTATTCTCCCAGCTTACACTGTGTGGCAGATCAGCTTGTACAAATTAAATAATAATAATAATAATACTAATAATAATACTAATACTAATAATAATTCTAATACTACTACTACTACTACTACTACTACTACTACTACTACTACTACTAATAATAATAATAATAATAATAATGACAATAATAATAATAATAATGATGATGAGGATAATAATAATAACAACAACAACAATAAAAATAATAAAAATAATGATGATGATGGTGATGATGATGATAATATTAATAATAATAATAAAAATAGCAATAATAACAATAACAATAATAATAACAACAACAATACTACTACTACTAATAATAATAATGATAATGATAATAACAATAATATGCCTATTTTTGTCATTCTTCACCACAAATATAGAACAAATAAAAATTAGTGACAGAAAAACATTAGACGCAGAATATTTTAATAATTACTTGCAAAAGTAGACATATATTAGTATTGATTATTTATGTGATGAACAACGTAAAAGGTTTTGTTGTCGGATTTGAATAGATGCTATCCAAAAGTATCCATTTGTCCAGTGTGAATATAAAGACCTCAACAACAACAACAACACGCACACACACATACAGAGTCATATACATATATACATGCGTGTGTGTGTGTGTGTGTGTTAGTCATATTAAACCATGAATGATTTCATCTCCTGTTCGACACCTTTTTACATACTAATAGCTGAGGCATCCATAATTATTTTCTCTGTCTCTCACTGTCTTTCTGTCTGTATCTCTGTTTGTCTCTCTGTCTCTGTTTCTCTGTCTCTGTCTCTGTATCTCTCTCTCTGTGCATGTCTCTCTCTCTGTTCTGACTGATTAACTTGTAAGAGTTTAAAGTACATAATATATTAACCTATGGATTTCCACTGACGCAAACATTGCTAGCTAAATTGTCTATCTTTTAAAATGTTTAATACATTGTCCATTTTAGGGAGAGTGCTATACAGTTCACGTGTATCTTGAAACCTTTAGAGCTTCTTGTATTGCTTCTGATTTCACTTTTTGAGTGCCTATTTAATTACAATGACCTACAAGCATACGTTTTGATAAGAATCAGGAAATGTTTGGGTACAGATCAACAGTAAATTCCAATAATGCGGCAGGATATCTGATGTCAGATCTATAGGGTTTAATGGGATTTTTATGAGGAATGATATGGAGGTGTTGGTTAACTCATTAAATCAATGAATTATTGAAAAAGTCCTTATTTTCACGTTTGTTGTGTTTATCTATCTCTCCCTCCCTCTCTGTCTTTGTTTATTTTTCTATCTGCGTATCTCTCTCTATATATATATATATCTCAAATTAAATCTCAAAAAAATCCTGTCAGACAGGTCTAAAATGTTGCCTAGTTTCATATATTCTGTTACCATTTTGTTTTCTATAATATAGAATGTTTGTTATTCTTTTAATGTGAATTCGCTAATTCTTGTGAAACGTCATATTATTTCTGGATCAGCTTTGCATGATGTTTTAAGTTTGAAAGAGTTTGGTCATAACCAAATAAATTGTGATAACGGAATATAGACTGGAAAATGCTATCGGATTGCTACACGGGACGAACCCGTCCATTTACAATATAAAGGAAATTAAAATCTACGTCACATAATTTTGGGGGAAGAGTCAGGAAGAGATGTATAGTTGGTGGTGTTATTCCTATAATATCGGTTCGAAATTAAATATATTTTAAAATTTTAGTTTATGTCTGTAAACACTTTTCCTTTTTGGTTTCAGTGCACATGTCTTGAAAAAAAAATGTTTACAAAGCATAATCATGTAATAATTTTGGTTTTATAATATTTTAAATATATGATGTATGTATGCATGGTTATTTGCATATATGGAGGGAGAGATAGAGAGAGAAAGAAACTAATCAGCAATTTGATAAAACACAACAGGTACAAAGTTAAAGAGGCAAATACAATTATCAAATTGAACTGTATATTTATTTGATTAAGATAATTTTGTTTTTCTGTATAGATTCTTTTTTTTTTTTGAAATGCAAACTACTATGTGGATTATTCCTGATCTATTAAAAGAAAATTTCAGAAAAACGAGTTTAGTATAAACAAGATAAGGTGGTTATCATTTATCTTACTCGAATATAATTTTAATAATCTGAGAAATGGGATATGCATTTTTCTAAACAAGAGAGAACATGCCAGAAAATGTATTTCAACAGACATTTGAAAAAATATCTGTTTACTGTAAGTATGCATATAAACGTAAATTTTAAAGTAATATTAATCCGCAAGCCACTAAATGTAATTTATATGTAAAATCGAAATATAAAACAATAATTAGTTCCTGTTAAATTATAGCAACAAATATGTTGAACATTTAAATCAGATTCTGTCGAAACGTAAAGTTCTATTTCACAATTTTTATCTAAACCTGTTTTCAACCAAAAATATGGTATATTACACTCAGACGACAAATTCAAATGTTTTGATTCACAAAACTTAATTTTTCTTGCGATTGTGTAGTCTGCAAATAACTGAAATATATTTATAACAAAAATATTGTATTTATAAATTATAGCATCTATTAAGTCACATATTTTCATCAGCTGGTGTTGATCAGCATGACGGTATCTTGAGATGACATTTTCAAATAAAAGAAAATATCTAAAAACATTTTTGTAAAAACAGAAATGCAAAAACCTATATAAAATAAAGGAAACTTACTATTTTTCGAGTCGATGAACCATTAATCGACGTAAGCATTTATATTGGAAATATCACATTTGTAATTCCAGTGTTTATGATTCATGAATGCTCCGTTGACGTTTATTTATTATCCATAAATAAAACCCGCTTTTTAATAGGGTGCTATGTATAATATCAAAACATGAAAATTTGTATTTGAGAAACGAAGCACTGATCCGCACTAGTAAATGCTTATGGTTTTATCTTTCTCATTTATCTGAATGTAGATCAAGCAATATTTTGGTGTAAAATTATAAGTTAACTTTGAGGTAATTACTCATTGAATGCATCTACGATTTGATAAATCCAAATAAAAAGTTTACTGTGCTATGGCTGACAAGAAATTACGTAACATGAACATTCACTTGAGAGATGGTACCAGTTAAAATACATAGTTCATAAATTTTGGAAAGTGTTATTATCTTTATGGATAAGGATTGGGAACAAGCAACCTAAATGACATTCAAAATATAAATCACTATGACTCACGTCTTAAATGCGTGTTTTATGAGTATAACAAATTTCATAACATGTTTCAGCAATAACTATTTAAAGTTTTGGAAATATTTATGAAGAGCATCAGTTGTTACATTTAACCTTGCTTTAAATTTTCAAATATTTCTGAAATACATAAACTACCTCATCTAAGCTTGCTTGACATTTCGAGGCATTTCTAAAATACACGAATTGTTGCATTCAAACGTGCTTTATATTTTCATACAGTTTTTCAAAGGCATAAGTTGCCATATGGTCCTCCTTGTCGTCGTCGTTCTCATTCTAATCATCACCATTTTCTTTTTCTTGCAACAACAACAACAATCATAATAATGATATCATTATTATTGTTATTTATTATTATTATTATTACTATTATTATTATTATTATTATTATTATTGTTATTATTATTATTATTATTGAAGCACTTGCATAGTTTTTGAGTCAACAATGAAAATTGAATTATATTCTTCCACTTCTCACACATATTCAGTTACATGCTTTTTTGACACATGTAACACACATATTCAGTTACATGCTTTTTTGACACATGTAACACACATATTCAGTTACATGCTTTTTTGACACATGTAACAGAAAGATGGTTATATAATGAAAAGAACACATACGAAAGACAAATGAATGGACAGATACTTAAAGGACGTAGCCAGTAAGTTCGTTACCTGTAGGAATATTTCATTCACGAATTTGCATAACTCTTTACTGTTCTGAAATGATGATGCATCTAAACAAGGGACAATTTACAACAACGATCCGCATTTTAGACTTGTAAAACACAGAAGCCACAAATAATTATAATATTTAACATTAGCGAATATTTCGACATTTGCATGTTCGAAGATAATGACGTGACAAAGCTACAACTAGACACTCTTTCAAAGGAAACGATAGGAAAAGGAATTTTTTGTGTCAAATTATCGATACAAATTTCTATTTATTGTCAGATTTATTATTGGGCAAGATGGTATTGTACTGAATATATTACAAATTCAAATACATAACAAAGAGTTTTACATATCATTATATTTACACGCTATATTATATAAAGCTATCCATATAGATGGATCAGCTAGTGCCGATATGTGCAGCCTCAACAGTATTACAATAAACCCGTGTTCCATGCCTTTTTCAAAAGTATTACAATCAGCTATTGCTCTTATCCTTTCTCAACAGTATTACAATCAACCAGTATTCCATGCCTTTCTCAACAGTATTACAATCAACAAGTGTTCCATGCCTTTCCGAACAGTATTACAATCAACCAGTGTGTCATGCCTTTCTCAACAGTATTACAATCAACCAATGCTCCATGACTTTCTCAGCAGCATTACAATCAACCAGTCTTCTATGCCTTTCTCAACATTATTAAAATCAACCAGTGTTCCATGCATTTCTCAACAGTATTACAATCAAGCAGTGTTGCATACCTTTCTCAACAGTATTACAATCAACCATTGCTCCATGCCTTTCCCAACAGTATTACAATCAACCAGTGTTCCATGGCTTTCTCAACAGTATTACAATCAACCAGTGTTCCATACCTTTCTCAACAGTATTATAATCAACCATTGCTCCATGCCTTTCTAAACATTATTACAATCAAGCTGTGCTCCATGCCTTTCTCAACATTATTACAGTAAACTATTGCTCCACGCCTTTCTCAACAGTATTACAATCAACCAGTGCTCCATGAATTTCTCAACATTATTACAATCAACCAGTGCTCCATGCCTTTCTCAACATTATTACAATCAATTAGTATTTCATGCCTTTCCCAACAGTATTACAATCAAGTAGTGCTCCTTGCCTTTCTCAACAGTATTACAGTTATCCAGTGCTTCCTGCCTTTCTCAGCATTATTAAATCAACCTGTGCTTCATGCCTTTCTCAACAGAATTATAATCAAGTAGTGATCCTTGCCTTTCTCGACAGTATTACAGTCAACCAGTGCTCCATGCCTTTCTAAGCATTATTAAATCAACCTGTGATCTATGCCTTTCTCAACAGAATTAAAATCAAGTAGTGCTCCTTGCCTTTCTCAATGTTATTACAATCAACCATTGTTTCATGTCTGTCTCAACAGTATTACAATCAACCAGTACTCCTTGCCTTTCTCAATAGTATTACAATCAACCAGTGCTCCATGCCTTTCTCAACAGTATTACAATCAACCAGCGCTCCATGTCTGCCTCAACATTATTAAAATCAACTAGTGCTCTCTGTCTGCCTCATTAATTTTACAATCAACCTGTGCTCGATATATGACTTAACAGTATTACACTTAAGTTGCGTTCCATGTCTGCCTCATGCATTTTTACAATCAACTGGTGGTCCGTACCTGTCTCCATAGTATTACAATCAACCGTTCTCCATCTCTTTCTCAACAGTATTGCACTCAACGTATCTATGCATCGACAGTATTACAAAAATCAACATGTGTTCCATGTCTTTCTCAACAGTATTACGATCAACACGTGCTTCATGTATGTCTCAACAGTATTACGATCAACCTGTGCTTCCCGAATGCCTCAGTAGTGTTAAAATCAACCTGTGCTCCATTTCAGCCTCATCCGAATTACAATTAACCTGTGATCCATGGCCGCCTCAGCAGTATTAACAACGAATATGTGCTCCATATCTGTCTCAGCAGTATTAGATCCAAGAGACATATATAAAATTAAATATCATTTGTACATCGAAAAATAAAAGTACAGGCATATTCTGTTATAAGAACACCAGGCATCCATTTTTAGGGCTATTGTACGTATATAATAGATATTCTGACACAGATAAACCTAAGGAAAAAACCGGCAGTTTGCTTGCATTAAGTAACACTTTTTATTTCCACACGTTGTAAACAGTTCCGGGTCACTACGAGGGTGCAATAAAAAGAGTGCCCCACTGCCATAAATGGGTTTCGCCCCTTGGATTTTACGACTACGCACAGATTCATTAGAGACCATTCTCAAAGGCCATAAGAAATAATCATAAAATCTAACATATACTGACCATATGGCCAGCATGTCATGTCAAGTTAGACTGCTTTTCCCCGAGCAGACATAAACACTAATTTACTCTCTGATATCAACACTCTAAGATCATAAACTTAGATGTAAAAGTTCCGTTACATAATTCGTTGACGCGAGGTCGTAAACTCCAATCAAGGGACACCTATTTCCGCAAAATTAAAACCATTCAGACATTAATTATTTAGCCCTTTTTATTAAAAGAACGATATCGATCTTTGACCTTCTCTTTCATATACGCTGCAAAGACATTGATCTCTTCCTGAAGGAAAGATTGGCGGTTCCACGATATGTTTTAAGTATTAAATGGAATATCAAATACCGCATTTCGCATAAACAAATAATGAATGTAAAGGTAGCTGATTTATTGAAATTTAAGACTGGTCAAAAATGACGCATTGTAGTTTTAAAAGAGACCTACGGCTTTTTTAAATTTTACATAATGCAAAGCTTGAACTTAAAATCGTTTATTGATAGTGGGTGCCTACAATTGAATATGTCTCTAAAACATTTCAGACATATGATTAAAACATTTTGTTAGTCATACCGGTAAGGTATATCAATTTTACAGGAATTAACATATTAACGTTACGGTCTGGGAACTGAATTCACAGCACAATTCGCTCCGCTCTAGATTATCCACATTCAGGGAGATATTCAAAACAAATAATACTAGGTTGGACGATATGCTTCTCAACTGACTTATTTTGAAATGATACAAAAAGTATTTAGATAATAAAAAGATAAACTTCAAGGTTTACATGATTATGTCGATTGTTAAAATGCCGCTCCCTTAAAAAAGAATGGTGATTTGTAATGTGTGACCAAACCGAATGTCATGCCGACGATTTTTCTTGCTGCCTTTGAGTCAATTAGTTTTCTGTACTAATACATAAATGCAAGAACGTAAACCCTTCATGGTACTTTAAAGATTTCATGCACTAAGGTGAGGTAATATGTGCCAAAAGTTACTAAACTATTTTAGCTATAGTAACAAATGTTTAATAATTGTTTAGACATAACAGATTTAAAGTAATCGTATTATGAAGCCTTTTTATTGAGGTTAATACTACTACTACTTCTACAAATACTGATACTAGTACTACTACTGCTAATGCTAATAGTAATAACAATACTACTACTACTAATGATAATAAAGACTTTATGTAGTAATGGTAACTCAGTTTATTACAAAACTAATCTTCACTGAGGCCTTCCAGCTGGTATGTACAGTTTACACAACACGATGTGATAAATTTGGTTTGACATTAAATAGCTAAGCGCTTCCAAAAATCAAAGTTTCACACCTTGAACTTATGCACAGCCATTGGTTAACACACACAGCTATATAAAATATAATATATCATCATGTATTGAAAACTTCTTCTGTTATAACGATGCCAAAGTACAGAAAAGCAGAAATTACAAGAACGTTTAAACGGTCTTAAGATTGAGACATCGAATATGAAAATAAAAAATGGTAGGAGCCTTCCTCATGTGACTGGAATTGTTGTACCATACTAGTGGACAGGTATATTGAAAACTGTTTTCTAAAACCATTCTTTCTTTGGCATTGGCATGATGTAAAATTTACTTCTAACAGACCTTAAGTTTGGAGTACCAACAACAACTCTTTGGTGAAAAATTCTGCTTAGGTAGACAGTAATGGCTTTTCTGGATATTTTATACGTAAATATGGCCTTTCTAAGAATTATTATTCCATGTGTTATTAACAATTTTATATTATTCGTTGCGTCCTGTAAATTGTCTATACACTGATCTAGACTTAAATGGCATACCCTCTTTTTGAGTTTTAAATGTTTTATTATGTTTATAATCAGAGGTATTACCCCAAATTACATTAAAACAGTACAGATATGGCTCCATATAACCTTTATGAAAGATGACCCTATACAAAATTGAATATATGTTTTGATTTCTGTCAGTAGCCAAAGATAAGGTTTAAGCTTTTTTGAAAAATGTTTTATGTGGATATGCCAAGTTAGATTCTTATTTACAAATACGCAAACATTTTATAATGAAACGTCATATTAAGGTCCATATTTTCAAACAGAATTTTGGAGTTTGTCGCTATCTAGCCTTGCTCGTCTTTATTTTGTCCTCCTTGCACCCTCTGTTAAGAACGTCTTGTAAATTATTTTTGAGCACAGTTTTAGTTTTACCTGACTCAGAAAGCTTTGTGTCATATGCATACAGATTAATGGAATAAATTGAATTCGTTATCTTAAGAGGCAAGTCGTGGTAACTAGAATGAATAACAAAGGTCTAAGGATAGGGCCCTGTGGTATTCCAAAACTAATATTATTTTCTTTTACTTCCAGACCGTTTAAGCATATTTAATAATAGAGGGTTACATTGCTCGTGGAATCAGTTCCTTTTTTAAGTATTTTTTTAGCCACAAACCTGAAATATCTCTCATTTGTATGATGAATATGTGTTTAAAAAATGCGGATGTGAGATATGTACACGTTAGTACAGTTTCGGTTTCTTCAGCATAAAGCTACGTGAGATACATAACATTCCTGCTTATTTATCTTTACCAATTTTTCCTTTATCGTCATAGTGACTTTCCTTTACACGCCAGAGTGGCTTTCATTAACACGTCAGAGTGGCTTTCCTTTACACGCCAGAGTGGCTTTCACTAACACGTCAGAGTGGCGAAAAGATTTTATTTAGCTTGCATGTAGACATAATTCAAGTTAATTCTGTGACTGTGTGTCACTGACACTATTCTATATACAGATGTAGAAAGTCAAATTCTACAATGACGATGGTGTGACGTAACTGGTAGCAAAATCGGCTTGTATAGCTTACAACATGGTACTTAACCTTGCATGGTACTTAGCACATTTACATGGTACTTAGCACATTTACATGGTACTTAATGAGAGGATGGAGATAAGAAAGTTATGTTACAGTCAGCTATTTTTATTTTGCTAAGCATTATGCAAATTTCAGAGAATGACTTCTGTGAAAATAAATAGGAGAAAGGTGTTACATTTTCTCGTCCATGTGCCTTATCGTTCAGATATAGAAAATAAGAAAGGAAGCATGTCTAATACAAAATGCATTCCTTGGTATTGTTTCAGCTGGTTGAGACATTATGGCATAAGCTGGATATGAACTAATTATTTAATTAATTAGTTTATAGTAATATCTTATCAGCTTCTTCATTAGCTGATTAATAACTATTTAATTAATTATATACATAAAAATCATTTATTGATTGATTAAATAATTATTTAGTTATAATTAATAATAAGCACGAATGATTGTTAATTGGAACTCTTAAAAAATATAATTGTTAAAACAAAGGTTGAACGTTACAACATTAATCACATGAATGGAAGTTTTCTTTCTCATTTACAATTTACAATATTAGAGATTTGTCGATCTATACACTTGGTTGAGGCCATATGACATAGGTGTACTTAAATGTCATGTTAAAAGCTCTGTCCATGCTTGCGTATTTTAAATAAACATAAATGTTATATGAATCAGCTTGCTTCCAGAATATCGTTTAGTTTCCTGCTCTACCACTCGTCCTCCCTATATATTTTCACGCACTACATAAACGTTGCACAAGAGACGAAACCTCCCCCACCCCAGCCATCATCGACTTTATAATTGTTTGTATTGTCCATTAATTACTAATCATACTAAGCACGTATGCATCTGGAAATGACATATAACTCGATGATAAATAATCACTTATATACAATTTTTACTATTTCTGTTTCTCACTTCTGAATATCTTTATGTCAAGTTTTGAATTTCCCTATGCTTGCACATCTGATTTTATTGTAGACTATCATTATACAACGTTTGTTTTTTCTTCATTTAGTTTACCTGCCTCTTTATAATTTACGTGGTTAAAAAAGAAAACGTTGTCTCTTTTCAGCTCAGGTCTGCTGTTGGAAACAAAGCGTTTAAATGTCTTAGCATGAATGTTCCTCCCCAACAGCCAGATGGTGATAGTAAAACCCTGTCAGAATAGGTCTAAATTACCAGGCTAAAGCCACCATGATCAATGTATACAACCATATCTGGATAGTGTGCCTCAAAGACATTGCTTAGGTCTTCATCACATATATCAACTCCACTGTTCAGAGAAGTAATGTCTCCAGGAAACGTTTTCTAAGACAGGTTCAAATTTGATAGGTTCCTGACATCAAACGCTTTGCACCTTTGCTGTAATGCATTATGCAGATGCCCTCAGCATTGATTATTCGAGTTTGCTATTATCTTTTCTATACAACTGGCTAAATACCTGCCACAAAAAAGGGTGCATATTACTCATCAGTCTTTCTTTAAACGGTACACCTTCACACATTTCAACATATCTACTGAGTTTCGCCGGAAAAAATTACTCATGTATGATTACATTAGGATCAGCTGCTCCTAGTTTCAAAATGCATTTTTTTTTTTGCTCTGTCTGTGTGTGTGTGTGTGTGTGTGTGTGTGTGTGTGTGTGTGTGGGTGTGTGTGATTTGGATTTTTCACGTCGCTCTAAACAAATTTCAGTCATATCGCTACGATGTCTGCAGTGTGACAGTTTATGGTGATGTCTAGCACTGAGACGTCATGTCGCAATTATGTAGCATCATGTCCCACACAGTCATATTATCCTGACACCAGGTCCACCAGTCATAACACTAATCTCTTAATGCTGACCGCCAAGCGAGGCAGCTGTTAGTACCAATTTTGTAAGTCTTGGGTATGACTCGAGGAGGAAACAAACCCACGAACTCCCGCATCCGAGTCGGACGCCCTAATCACTAGGCCATATATATATATCCTATATTTCCAAAATATAATTTTGTTTAAAACGATATTTTTAATAAAAATTTATGCTTCAATATAGCACTCAAATTTATTTTCTGATAGAAGTGCCTTATATTGGATATAACATTTACTGTAATGAAAAATTCATATAATTAATGAAGATATCGACAATTTTAGTTTAGTGATCTTCAAAGCATCTGGTCCAAGATTTGATCCTTGATAAACACCGACATGATATATTTTCTATCAGCTGACAAAGGGCTATTTTACCATGACAATTAATCAGATTTGCTGAGTGAAGTTGAAATATGCGTGGGATGCAAATATGATCGATTGACCCACGTTTGCCACAAAGTGATGGTCCGAGAAATGAATTATTGTCTGAGTACTGAAGCAACATATACTCTAGCAAAAAAGGACTTGTATAGAATATGCCCAACCACTTTCTCGACCTTTTTATTGGCCAACTTGGATGGATTGTTTTAATATTTACGTTATTCGCTATGCAAGATTTAGAAATTGGTAGGTGCAGGACCAATTTTATCCACGTCCCAGGATAATACCTGATATTCTAGGTAATGAACAAGAGTGTTCGAATAACAATTGTCCATTTTAACAACTGAAACTAGAATATTCCAATCATCAAAGGACAGCGGAGACAAAAGCATCGTTTTAAGATGTAAGTTTGTTTGCATATGTGTCATATTATATTTGCATGTATTTTTGTATTTGAATGTATGTATGTATTTTTATGCATGCATGTATGTGCGCTTTGATTTAACATCTCAAGTCCTCATTTCTTGCTATATAGCGCCAGTTAGGTTTATGTAGCACCATTAAAGTTATGCAGAACAACAATAATTATATAAAAGAGCATTTATTACGGTTCGGAGTTTTTCATTTCAAGAATGAAACCCACACATAAAAGGAAAAAGTATTTCTCAGCTGAAACGTCATCAGGGGAAAAATGTTTCCTCCCAGTTTTATCTTATACGACAGTTAGGAGAACGCTTTGGGGACTACTGAAAACACCGATACACACAATGGAAGGAATAGGTTTAAATTCACTGTTTTTCAAACAAGGTATCTGCATCCGGAAAAACAAGACCACTTGGTTAGTATTTTGTTGTATTTGACATACTGCTTTTTCAACTTAGCAAATATTTTAACATTTTTTTAAAATTCATTCTTACCTAAGTTTATCAATTTCAAACATGTTTGTCCTAGGGATGGCTCGCCCTTTGCCTCGCGTATCTGACACGGAATAATTATTCCAGGAAACATCTTGATGCTATCATTGACACAACTTTGAGATTTGAAATTGAGATTTCATTAGCGCTGAAACGGACCTCGTGGTTTTTCAAAGGTGGAAAAATAAAAATCTCTATGAGTGGGACAAAGATTTACTTCACTTTCTAACAATTATTCCACATGCTTAACCCTTATATCAACATTTAGCTAGACAATGCACTCTAAAGGAGGCTACCTGTTATGTATATTTGATTTAATTTATATTTGATATAATTTAAAAATTGTTTGTAAGTTTTAAAATCTTTTTATTTTTAATTCCATTGCATATAAAAGAAATGTAATTTTGATTATTAGGAATTTTATACTTTCCAGAAATTAGTTTGACCTGATTGTTTAGTCGTAAACACCGAACTTTGTATATTTTTGCTGACCTAGTTCCTGGCCTTGATTGAGAATCAAGTAAACAACTTCTTGTCTTTAATTCATTCTTAATTGTTTTTGAATGTTTGAATTTTGGCTAAATATTTCAGAACACTTTGTTTTTTGAAATTTGAATTCCCCTAGTTTTTGAAATCTTTTAAATGTTCCGAGTATTCTTATACAATTTTGAAATCATTAGTGAAATCGGTAAGCTTCTTCTAAAATGTCATAAAAACTGGAAATCTTTCTTTCAAGTCCTACCCAGGACAAATTAGATCTTTTCAAAAAATATGAATTATTCAACTTACCATAAACTATGATCTTTCTGAGATAACGGCTTCCTTAACGAAACAGGAAATACAAAATATTGTTGTCCAGTACTTCGTAAAAAAGAATGTTTGGGATAAATCTGCTTTTGTTTCGATCAGCAAGTCAGTATCAGACTCTGACATAAAAGTAAAGAAATTGGAATTAAAATACAAAATGGAATTGGAGTTCAGGTAGATGGATCTTCAGAAAGATAATGGGGAAAAAACACAATTGCAGTTGCAGTTGCAATAGGAGAAAAACAATGAAATGTAATAAAAAGAAAGTACAAATGTTAATACAAAAAGAAGAAAAACAGTTGCAAATACAGTTAGATAAGGAAGAAACAGAAAGGCTTATGCAGTTGCAAGAGAAACAAATGCAGTTAAAAAAGAACAGCTGTAAAAGGAAGAAAGAGACAAAAAGATGGAATATCAATTTAGAATAAAATAAATGGTACTGGCAAGTGAAACGCAAATTCCAACTTAAAAAAAAAATATACGTTTCGATATTGCAAGGTATAATATGTTAGTGCCCCCTTTTATAGAAAAAGATGTAGACATATATTTTCCTTATTTTGAAAAATTTGCTGAGAGTTTCAAATGGCCAAGATAGTACTGGACTCTGTTATTGCAATGTGTACTCACTGGTAGAGCTCCTGATATTTTCATGTCACTGTCATTAGAGCAGAGCGCTGACTATGGTGTATTAAAGGACTATATATTAAGGGGTTATGAGTTAGTCCCTGAAGCTTATCAGCAAACGTTCAGGAACTATAAAAAAGAAGCTGACCAGACCAATGTCGAATTGCATGAGAAACAGCACGACAATTTGATAGGTGGTGCTCTTCTAGAAAGGTAAATAAAGATTACGAAAGTCTCAGACAACTCATATTTGTTGAAGAGTTCGAGAACTGTTTCCATACAGACGATAATGCTTTTTTTTAACGAGCATAAGATTGAAACCTTGGAATATGCTGCTGGTGCTGCTGCTGAGAATTCTTTAACTCATAAAGTTCCTTTTGTAAATAAGATTTCCACTCAACAGTCTTCTGGCAGAAATGTATTTTAGCCTAATACAAGCCCTTCAAAATTTCAAACTGGTACAACTTTTAAAAATCAAGCTTTAGATAAGCTTGACCAAAGATCCTTATCTTTTTCCACGTGTATATATTGCAATTAGAAAGGATACGTTATTTCTGATTACTACAAATTAACAAATAGGCTTTAGAATCAAGTTAGACATATTCCATATGCTCTTATTTCTACGAGGTCAAGGCCACGGTCATGTATTAAAAGAAGAACATTTGTGGGTTCTAATTAACCGCAGTCTAATTTTATTGTGGATAATTATGAACCATTCATGTTGAAGGGTTCTCTATCACTCTTGGATGCTTCGGCCAATCATATCCCTGTTAAAAGTTTAAGGGACACATGAGCTTCTCAGAGTGTTTTATTGTCAGGTACTTTGCCTTTTATTGAGAAGTCTTCTTCTAATGAGAATGTTCTTATTTATGGAATAGAGTTATTGTTCCTCTCCATTGTGTATATATGTCATCCGTCTTAGTCGCAGGACCCGTGACAGTCGGAACAATGTTTAATTTGCCCACTGAGTGCATTGATTTATTTATATGGCAACGAAGTAGCTGGACACAAGTTTGTGGTTAATCCAATTGTAACTGACAAGTAATGCTTGGATCATAAAGTCGATCCATTGAAAAAGAACTTCCTGATTTATTCCCAGCTTGTGCAGTTACCAGAGCTATGGCATAGAAAGCTCTTGTGTGTGTGTGATTTGGATTTTAACGTAGTATTAACATTTTTCAGTCATATCTACGGTGTTTTCAGTGTTTCAGTTTATAGTGATATCTAGCGAAGGGGTATAATGTCGCAGACATGTATCATGATGTCCCATAAAGTCACATTTTCCTGACACGAGGCCGACCAGTTCGAACACTAACATTGCAATGCTGAGCGCCAAGCGAGGAAGCTGTTAGTACCATTTTAGTAAGTTTTTGATATGACTCGGCCGGGGATCGAACCCACGACCTCCCGCATCAGAGGCGGAAAGAAAACTCTTGAGAATGATTTTGATATGGGAAGTATTCCTTTAGCTGTCAATGTATTGGTCAGGCTTTTGATGAGGTCACTTTCACTCATTGTTTGGATCAATCACAGCGATCCTCTTTTAACTACTCATTCTCTTTATTGTAATCAGGGTGACAAACCACAATCACTTGTCGCCGAACAGGAAAAAGATCCAGAGATCTCCTGTTTGTTTCACAGGGCCATTAGTGAAACTGAAACCACTGAAGTGTCAGTCTGTTATTTCATTAAAAATGGAATTCTTACGGACAATGGAGGTCTCCCATTGTACCTACTGATAACGAGTGGTCAGTAAACTATCAAAATATAGTTTCAAAACCTTACAGACAGGAAATACCTAGTCTGGCCCATGAAACTCCTTTGGCTGGTCATGTAGGGATCAATACAACTGATCACAATATCTTTACTCACTTCTATTGGCCAAAAATCAAAAGTGATGTTTGTAAACACTGTAGGTATTGCCATACTTGTCAAATGGTAGAATAAAACAATCATAAGATACTTAAGGATCATCTACAACCAATTTATGCCTTTGACGATGACGAGGCATTTAGTAAAATTGTGTTTGAAAGTGTTGGTCACATTATCTAAGACCATGTCAGATAATCAATACCTGTTAACCATTATGTGTGCGTCAGCAAGGTTTCCAGTGGCTATTCCACTGAGGAATATTACATCTAAAACAGTAGTAAAAGCTTTGATGAAGCTATGTATACTCAATTTGGCCTTCCTGGATCTGTCCAGTCGAGTCAGTAGTCACATGTTATGTCTGAAACTTTCCAGCCTATTATGACTGAATTTGGCATTCAGCAGTTCAAGTTAAAAGTGAAATTATTGTATGACAGACTTACAATAGAGAGAACTGTTTAGTCTGATAATAGAGTTCTGTCTCTCTTGCTCATTCTTCAAAATGTTCTTCAGATTAGATATTACGGTCCTTATAAAGTTAAGAAGAAACTGAATGAGTTAAATTATAGAATTTGTGCTCCTGAGATCGAAATAAATTTTAGGAGTACCACCAGTACATTGAAAGAGATAGCCAGGTTAAACATGCAATTAATTTAGTTGTACCTGTCAGACTCAGTGAAGGATTAAGTTAAAGAATATCATCGGATTCAACTGATATTGGAGTGCCAAATCTTCGGCATTCAAACATTATGTAATATGTGGACCAGAAACGGTCACATTTGCAAGAGCGAGAAAGAAATGAACTTGAACAGTTATTTGCGTGAATATGAGCACTTATTTCAAGATGTTCCTACATTAGAAAACAAAATTTTCCATGACGTTGAAATTGTAAATTCCAAACCTGTGAGACAACACTCGTACAGGATGAACCTTCTCAAACAGGAATACTTAAAGAAATAAATTCAGTATTTGCTGGAGATTGATTTTATAGAGCCCAGTAATAGTGAATGGAGTTCACCATGCATACTTGTTCTAAACCCAGATAAAACTTTTCGCCTGTATACTCATTTTAGGAATTTGAATAGTGTGACAAAAACAGATTCATTTCCGTTACGAAAAATCGATAACTGTGTTGAGAAGATCGGAAATACCAAGTATGTCACCAAATTTGAACTTCTGAATGGATTTTTGTAAATTCCACTAACGGAAAGAGCAAAGAAAATGGCGACAATAGTGACTTCAGATGAATTTTATCAATATAAAGTATTGTCATTTAGGATGAAAGGGTCGTCAAGGACTTTTCTGTGGTTCATGATTATGATTACCCCTGGTCTATGCAATGGTGATGATTACATTAATGATGTCGTCATCTACAACGATACCTGGAAAGAACATTTAGCTACAATTCTGAAATTCTTTGACAGACTCACAGATGCACGTTTGACCATTAATCTTTTACAAAGTGAGTGTTGCTGTGCTATTGTAACATTTCTAGGTCATATCATGAGAGATGGACAAGTTACACCTATATATGCTAAGGTCAATGCGATCTCTGAATTCATTGTGCCTGTTAATAACAAGCAACTGATGCGATTTTTAGATATCGCTGGATACTATCGGAAATTTCATACCACCTTTCCTATAATTTCTGAACCCCTGACAAATCCTACAGCTCCAAATCAAAAGCCTGAGCAATACACTGCCAGCTAAAGGAATACTTCCCTTATCAAAATCATTCTCAAGAGTTTTCTTTCCGCCTCTGATGCGAGAGGTCGTGGTTTCGGTCACTGGCCGAGTCATATAAAAAACTTACTAAAATGGTACTAACAGTTTCCTCGCTTGGCGCTCAGCATTACGATGTTAGTGTTAGGACTGGTCGGCCTCGTGTCAGGAAAATGTGACTTTATGGGACATCATGCTACATGTCTGCGACATGATGCCCCTTTGATATACATCACTGTAAATTGAAACACTGCAGACACCGTAGCGACATGACTGAAAATTTTTTAAAATAACGTTAAAAATCCAAATTACACATACACACAAGAGCTTTCTTTGCTATATTTCTGGTAACTGCACAAGATGGGAATAAATCAAGGGTTATTTTTGAATTGGATCGACTTTATGATATAAAACAATGCTTGTCAGTTCCAATTGGATTAACCACAAACTTGTGTCCAGCTATTTCGTTGCCTAATAATAATAATAATGGTAGTCTCTCGAGTCGTGGAAGACAAGTTGTGCTATCTCACTGAACGGTGGACGCGCATGTGGCTGCTGAGTCCAGTGGGCAAATTAAACATTGTTCCGACTGTCACGGGTCCTGCGACTAAGACGGATGACATATATACACAATGGAGAGGACCAATAACTCTATTCCATAAATAAGAACACTCTCATAAGAAGAAGACTTCTCAATAAAAGGCAAAGAACCTGACAATAAAACACATCGAGAAGCTCATGTGTCCCTTAACATTTTAATAGGGATATGATTGGCTGAATCATCCAAGAGTGATATAGAACCCTTCGACATGAATGGTTCAAAATTATCCACAATAAAATAAGACTGCGGTTTATTAGACCCTACAAATGTTCTGCTTTCAATACATGACCGTGGCCTTGACCTCGTAGAAATAAGAGCATATGGAATATGTTTAACTTGATTCTAAAACCTATTTGTTAATTTGTAGTAATCAGAAATAACGTATCCTTTCTCATTGCAATATATACACGTGGAAAGAGATAAGGATCTTTGGTCAAGCTTATCTAAAGCTTGATTTTTAAAAGTTGTACCAGTTTGAAATTTTGAAGGGCTTGTATTAGGCTAAAATACATTTCTGCCAGAAGACTGTTGAGTGGAATGAGTTAAAGAATACTCAGCAGCACGAGCAGCATTTTCCAATGTATCGACCTTATGCTCGTTAAAATAAGCATTAATGTCTGTACGGAAACAATTCTCGAAGTCTTCAACCAATATGAGTTGTCTGAGACTTTCGTAATCTTTATTTACCTTTCTAGAAGAGCACCGCCTATCAAATTGTCGTGCTCTTTCCCATGCAAATTCGACATTGGTCTGGACAGCATTTTTTTATAGTTATTGAAATTTTGCCGATAAGCTTCAGGGACTAATTCATAACCTCTTAATATATAGTCCTTTACTACATCATAGTCAGCGTTCTGCTCTAGTGACAGTGACATGAAAATATCAGGAGCTCTACCAGTGAGTACACATTGCAGTAACAGAGGCCAGTACTATCTTGGCCATTTGAAACTCTCAGCAAATTTTTCAAAATAAGGAAAATATATGTCTACATCTTTTTCTATAAAAGGGGGCACTAACATATTATACCTTGCAATATCGAAACGTATATTTTTTTAAAGTTGGAATTTGCGTTTTACTTGCCAGCACCATTTCTTTTATTTTAAATTAATATTAAATCTCTTTGTGTCTTTCTTCCTTTTACAGCTGTTCTTTTTGTAACTGCATTTGTTTCTCTTGGAACTGCATTAACCTTTCTGTTTCTTCCTTATCTAATTGTATTTGCAACTGTTTTTCTTCTTTTTGTATTAACATTTGTACCTTGTTTTTATTTCATTTAATATTTTTTCTCCCATTGCAACTGCAACTGCAATTGTTTTTCCCCTTTTCTTTCTGAAGATCCAACTACCTGAACTCCAATTCCATTTTGTATTTTAATTCCAATTTCTTTACTTTTATGTCAGAGTCTGATACTGACTTGCTGATCGAAACCAAAGTACTTTTATCCAAAAACATTCTTTTCTACGAAGTACTGGACCACAATATTTTTTATTTCCTGTTTCGTTAAGGAAGCCTTTATCTCAGAAAGATCATATTCTATGGCAAGTTGAATAATTCATGTTGTTTGAAAAGATCTAATTTGTCCTGGGTAATACTTGAAAGAAAGATTTCCACTTTGGATGACATTTTAGAGAAAGTTTGCCGGTTTTACTAATTGCGAAAGAATACGTTTTAAAAGATTTAATAAACTATGAAAATTCAAATTTCAGAAAACGATTTTTTTTAAATATTTAGCCAAATTTCAAATATTCAAGCACAATCTCCGAATTTATGATATTACGTTCTTAGATCATCCAGTGTGCTATGTTTCTAATAAATTAAATAATCAGCAATATAACTCATTCAACAATCGAGAAGGAATGTTTGTGTTTGATATTGGAATTGCAATATTTTTGAAGTTTATATTAATCAAGATCCTTCTGCGATTATTGTATTTATTGACCCCCTTCCTTTCATGGGCACGATGAAAAATAAAAATCAAGATTACTAAGGTCGAGTTGATTGTTATAGGAATATGATATTGACATCTGACACATCAAGGTGAAAGAGAATTTAATTGCAGGTGCAATTTCCCATATATTGAAATGTTTTATTTCATGCACAGTTTATATAATTTATGAGAGTTTTTTTTCCCCTCAGGTATACTTAATTTATGGAAAAAGAAATTTGTATCGTATAAATCTTTTTTTTCTATATGTGGGGAAGTGTTATGTATATTTGATTAATTTGTATTTGATTTGATTTAATTGTTTGTAGGTTTTAACATACTTTTATTTTTTGTTTCCATTACATGTCAAAGTAATGTAATTTAGATTACTGGGAATTTGATACTTTCCAGAAATTAGTTCAGCCTGATTGTTTAGTCGTAAACGCCTAACCTAGCTCCTGGATTTGATTGAATCAAGTAAACAACTTTTTCAAATTCGTTCTTAATGTGTGAATGATAATAGTGAAATCGTGTCTGTACTGGAATGAGTGACCTTAGACTTGTATAAAATGTTTCAAAACTGTTCTGGAATGTGATCACGTTACCTTCATACGGGCATCAATTTTGCACATTATGTGACTGTATAACCATTGTGTATAGATAAATAATCTCAGTTGGGCTTCAAAGCACTGGTTCGTGAGGAGTTCGTTTTGTTTAGACCAGTTTGGAGTTACATTTTAATTTTTTTCAAATTATTTCGATTGTAAAAGATTAATTCTTTATCCTGAAAATAGTTGAGTGCTCCTACATAATTCTAGGACAAATTGATTTTTTAAAATTTTATTTGGGAGTTCAAACACCGGAATATTGTTTGTGGGTAAAGAAAGAACTGTAGTCACATATGTACTTTAAGGTGACATTATACACACATAGCCTTCTATTTTGGAATTTTCGTCTGGAATCAAAGTTAAATTCATTAGAACATTTCATTACTAAAGCTTCTAAAATTTAAACCGTTGATTATTCTTGGATTATTTTCAGACTTAATTCTTCAAACCGTAAGGTCTTATTTTTTTTCATTTTTTTTATGTTTCTCCAGAGAAATAAATTATTTGTTTAATTTTTCAAAGCTTGTTGTTTTCACTCTTTCTTTTGCTACCGTTTATTAGAGCCTAAACAGGTAAAATAAGATATCAAATTTATGTAAGCACATCCAATGACATTGAGTAATATGATGACAAACACAAACATTTATATTAATTTTGTGGACTCGATGCCTGTGTAAGTATCCCAGCTCTTCATCGTCCCATTTTAGAGCTCTATTGAAGTATAGGCGCGTCTGTATGTACTTATGCTTCTGTATACGTATGCATATGATGTAAAGGCTCATCAACACAATCCTGACTATATAATACCGAGTAGGTTTGCGAAAGAAGCATACAATACAAAGATATGTGCTAAAAATATTAAAATCCTTCAAATGAAAGTAGGTGGCAATTACGCAAAAATTTATTGAGGATTTAATTAACGCCGGAAGGGTCCAAATGGTTTATCTAAGGTGATGAAAACTGATGTTTGTGAAGAGGGACAATTAAGATGCAAGATTTTCTTTCCTTCTTTTTTGATACAAATAAACAAGTATCTGCTGTACATGTCCAAGTAAAGAACAAATGGAAATGCCGCTGATTGTTTTAAAGCACACTTAGTAACAGGATGAAATAACATTATTTGAGAACAAATGTGCAGACCATTTCAACGTGTCTCCAAATTTATATGAAAGAATGAGACCTGAAAACAATTACAGCATCTATTAACATATCTTAAGCAAAGCGTAAACTATATCAACATATATCTGCTACCATGAAGGTATAGATCAATATTGCTGTAATCATACTAAATGTTACAAGTGTGACTCTTTACAATTTGAACCGATGACTTTATGTATTCGAACGTATTGCTATTTTACTTTTCACATAATGAAGAAAAATGCAAGACAATGTACAACGATCTTCAACTTATAAGACGATCTCGCTGATTCAAATGCCATACAAAAATGAAACACACAAATCAAGCACGAATCTCATATAAACATGGATAAAAGCTCAATTTTGTATTTATTATAAAGTAAACGATCACGTCGACTATTACTTCTTGCTTCTAATGATAAATTCATTTGCTAAATATTCAAATATGCATTACAAGTTATATTCATATTTTTGTTAAAAATTTGACATACAGTCATCTTTCTTTCACATATAAAAGGCAGCACATATTTCTTTCGTGCACGAGAAAGGGAAGAACAAATTACAGTGGAATGGTACTCGTATTCCGCATTCTGATGACTCATTTACATGGTCTTAAATTATATTTATTATTCTCGTATATGCTAATATTAGCCTCAAAATCAAATAACCTGCCTCGCAGTCTACATATTAAGTTTCGTTTGTATTGATTATCAATACAATCACACGTTCATACACACATTTCGTCAGTTTTCAACACCTGTCTATCCACTTCATTAGCAACACCTGTCTGTCCATTTCATTAGCAACATACTGTCATATTTTTATATCAATATCACGACACATTGGGTTAAACAAATGAAGAAAGTAATCACCATTCTGAACCCCAGAAAGTAGCAAATGTTATATATTTTTTAATCAAATATCCTTTGTTATTTTGAAGTCATTTTAGTTGCACATCATAAGCTAATTATGAAAATTCTGTACGACACATTTTTCTATTTTTACAAAAACTGGAATATCATAATTCGTGTATACCCTATGCTATTTAGTGTACTACGATCCAATTCCTCACTAGCAACTTGGTTCTGTTCTAAACACTCTCAGAGTATATTTACCAAGCCTTTTTGTATACATATATGCCAAGAGTTTTTGGAACAAAATGTGACGCCAGGCTGCTACTAATTTACTAATGCCAAATAACATAACGCATCTCATTGTTAAGTACACATACGACGAGATGATCTTAAATTAAGTAACAGAAAGACGCGAAACCAACAGGTTTAGTAAAAGAAACAAATATTCTCTCTCTCTCTCTCTCTCTCTCTATCCATCCATATATCTATCTATCTATCTATCTGTCTGTCTGTCTGTCTGTCTGTCTGTCTGTATATCTGTCTGTCTACCTATACATGCAGATACATACACACATATATATATATATATTTATAGTCATTTGTTTGGTTTTGTTAAACATTTTGCAAAATCAGGATTTTTAAGAAAAACATGTTTTGGACAACATTTGATATGTTTCTTAATGTATAATGTTGGGTAATTCCACAACAAATAACAATGACTGAATGAATACAAAATGTTCACATACCCTTTATGTATCTACTCTGTACTTACCTGCAAAGCCCTCCCCCCCCCCTTATTTTTCCATGAGAAAGTTAAACCGTAATATTGCTATTGAAACTTTACTGCGAAAATAATGACAGTGCTAGTCATTTGAATTTTAGTAGCTTAGTAAACCACTCATTTAAAAACGAAAGTACACTCGACTTTCAAAAATGCACTGCGTTATTGGAACTTAAATATAGATACAAGTTTCCACTTCTGACACCAAGTTGTGGGGCTCATAAGTCATATACTTATGCCCCGCATTTCTCTGCCGGGCTTAATTTTGAGTTAGAGAGCTGATAGATTGCAGAGGCGGGAAAGAACCCACTGAAGCCACATACATCATTCGCCTTTATCTGTGGTAGGTCTCCTGTAGCAACGGTAGGAGACCTTTTACTATATGACTCTACTGTTTACAGTCTCGATACTTAGAGTCTTAAATTGTATAATTGTACGTTTCTGTATGTTTAAGTGATGTCTTTGGAATTGAAAAATAAGCAAATCTTGCAAGGGAAATGGATTGAAAGATTTCAATATTTATACTAATAGTAACCTAACATATTATTTACTATACTTGTACATTTCCCAATAAAATCATGAAATGTTAGCAATGTTCATGCAAATAAGTGACACAGCTCAAAACACTTCATAGTAGGATTCCACATCTTGTCTCTTTTGGTAGCTTATTTGCTAGTGGAGGAGAGAACTTCTATGCCTGGTTCAACATTTTCCTCTTTTTAATTATCTACATACATACCAACATACCTACCTACCTATCTACCTACATATATACACACATACATACATACATACATACATACATACATACATACATACATACATACATACATACATACATACATATTTACATACATACATACATACATACATACATACGTAGCCAGAGAGTTATATAGAGACAGACAGACAGACCAACATATTCTGAGATTATTTGTTATATAATATATACGTATGCTGTTGAAAACAAGCGATATAAAATTGTTCCGAATAAATAACCTCTTTCGGACAATCGTGACCAACCTATCGATGATGCGTAATCAACATAATGTTTATATCAAATATATATGCATCTTTTTTATTTTACACCTTGAACGCTCAGCTCATGTGGCGAGAAAGAAGTGTCGTATTACCGATTGGATTCGGGTTTAAGTCACGTGGTGAGAAGTCTCGTATTACCAGAAGATTGGAATCTGGTTTAAGTCACGTGTTGAGAAGTCTCGTATTACCGATTGGACTCGGATTTAAGTCCTGTCCTACTGCAGACTGACCTAGGTATGCTGTCTATGAAGTTTGTTATGTATTAATCAGTAGCACAAACAACATAGACCCTGAAATACCGCCGAATCATGCATCATTTTTTTTTTCTTCATTTGGACTTCGTTTGTAAGCAAGATATATATTAATAGGTTGTTTGATATTTTTAGATTCAATGTGATACAGAAAATGTAGTTGCAGCTGAACACATTGTTACGAGTTTGCTCTTAAAGTTAATAACAGGAAAAGAGTCTAAAGCAACAATCTTTCGTTCAGATGACATTCTGGTACAATATTTAAGAATGGTAGCTCGACTAGAGGACATGATGATACAATATAACAGAATGAGAACTCGTCAAGATGACATCGTAATCCAATATAACATAATGATAACTCGTCAAGATGACATCGTAATACAATAAAACAGAATGATAACTCGTCAAGATGACATCGTAATACAATATAACATAATGATAACTTGTCAAGATGACAGCGTAATGCAATATAACATAATGATAACTCGTCAAGATGACATCGTAATACAATATAACAGAATCATAAGTCGTCCGTATGAGTTGGATCAATGTATCACGTAGATCTTTCTGTTACTATAAAAAGGTATGCAATGCATGATCTAGTGGCATGTGTCACTTATAACTGATTTGATTGCCAATCATTACTTTTCTATTTTGTGTCGACGGTAGCTGATGCAATCCGTCAGCATTTCCTTTCAACCAATATATAAATAACTAATAATTGACAATTGAAAGATCAAACAAATTAAAACCTATAAACACAAGAAAAAAGAAAAACAACTATTGTGTTGAAGCAATGTTGATAGAGTTTAAGTAGAACTGCTTTTTAAAATAAACGTAAGTTTAAGAAGACTAAATATATTACATCACAGATAAACAACAATGCCATGTTTCTTTGTTTTGGGCGCAGGAACTAAAGGGAGTCTTTTAATACCGAGAAATATGGGTAGTAGTGTTTTAATAGAGGGTTTGGAATTTTGATATTGATCAAGGACGGAGCCTCTTTCCCCCTGTGATGTTTGCTCATATTTATAAACAAGCCACACATTATGTGCAACCCGCGGATTGAAATCAGTAAAGGTGCAAGTGTGCATAAAAAATTGACTAAGACATGGATGATAGAGTCTGTTGACTTAGTAACCACAAAACCGCGATTATCACACAACTGTGTACAATGTCAACTAGGTGTGGTATATATATATATATATATATATATATATATATATATATATATATATATATATATATATATATATATATATATATATATATATATATATATATATATATATATATATATATATATATATATATATATATATATATATATATATATATATATATATATATATATATATATATATATATATATATATATATATATATATATATATATATATATATATATATATATATATATATATATATATATATATATATATATATATATATATATATATATATATATATATATATATATATATATATATATATATATATATATATATATATATATATATATATATATATATATATATATATATATATATATATATATATATATATATATATATATATATATATATATATATATATATATATACGCGTCGGAATACAACACAAAAAAATGTTCCTTAGAGAGCTTTCACATCATCTTTATGGATGTTCTTAGGGAAATTACTTGATTTTTTATGCCTCTAAATATGTTATCGCACGGTTTCTTATGTGTCCTGGGAAGCTCGGAATTGGTCGGGTATCCTCAATAGCCAGTTTGCTAATCGTATTGAGAATATTTCGTGCCGCCGCGAGCAGTTCCAAAAAAAAACGTATTCGTAAATGTAATGTTATTGAAATAATTTTACCATCACCACAGACAACACCTGTTATCATCGATTATTGTAATTGGTGCACCTATGAAGTGTGTTGTGGATTATTTCTTGCCACCCTAAGACCTACGGTTATGGCATTGGGGATTCCACATATAGCATTGTCAAGACGCCATGGATATTCATACTTTATGATTAAAGCTCTGTTTTGTTGATTTCAGTCTGCAGTTGATGTTCTGCTTCGATTAGTTTACACTTCGATAACATAGAGGATCACTCGTAGTTCTTCTAATAATAATGTCATTGCATAGTACAATTTCTCAACCGACAGACCTTGATCTGGTTCAACATGCACGCACTTTTAATCAATTACCTACTTATACTGGTAAAACTGTTATACAGTCATAGAAAATGTCTACTTGGGGAATATTTAAATTTCCGTAGATTGTTCGTTCGGGAATCATGGCGCCCTTTTTATTAAAAAAAACTACTGATTAATGCCTGTCGTTGCCCAAATATTGTTACCCGACCAATTATATCGTTACTGAATAACAGTTAAAATCTTTTTTGTCTCAGCTGAGTCAATGTCGGTGTAACATGTTCGTCGGTAAATGTAAACGTGGTACATTCAGCAGTGAATACCATTTTATTGTTTTGGAAACAGTCCTTGTCCGATATTGCATACTATGCGAAGTCGGCCTTTGTTATGCACATCGGTTTTTCGCATAAAGGGTGCGAATCGATACTAAATAAATACAAAAGGGCCCTGAGACGCTTGCAGTGTCACTAGCAAAGAGGTTAGAACCACTTAGATTCATAGTGTGTCACAGGAACGCTACTGGTACTTAATATCAAGGTCCATAGTGCATTACAATATGCTAACTGGTTGTTGTAAAGTTATCGAGAGCTCATGGATGCCGTCTTCACATACTCTGCGCCAGTGCATTCACCATCCGCATAATTACCTTGTAGAGAAGTATTTTTTGGCCCCGTCAATGATATTATCGGATGTATTTACCTGATCAAGTAGGACATAATAATGCGGAAAAATTCACTTGAAAAGGAGTACTTTATTTGATTGAGAATGTTTCTCGCCTTTAATAAAGATGACTGCGGTAAAAGCTTCGCTGGCCGGTAAACCTCCTCTTGTTTCGACTGGCATTAATGAACGTGAACACTAAATCCAGAAACGGTGACTGTACACCATACATATCATAATTTACTTGATAGGTGCCAAAACCTTGGTTCGTATGATGCATTTTATGAGCTCCATTTGTTATCGATCTCATTGAATAGTTTCACAGATTCAAAGAAACAAAAAGTTATAAAACAAATATTCAGAACTTTTCAATTATCCTGGTAATTATTTCAAAATATTGAACTTATTAAAGTGCACAGAATCTGAATATATTCATATTATTTTCGAATTTCAGGACGGATGTGATCTTATTAATGGACGACGAATCAAGAGTACATCGGCAGAAAGGAAACCGAGTTAGTTGCTTGATTAAATTTCCTTTACTTGTCTTCAGATTTATATCTGGAGTCAGCTGATATTTGAACGTGTGCAACATTGTTTTGACTAGCAATAATTTTGTAAATTATTGTCTGACATAACATTTATTCTCGTTTCTACTTAAATCTCATGATTTTTGGTCACTCAAATTAAATACGCTGATAACTCCAGTGACAATTACAATAAATGTATATTTTACTTAAAGACAAAAATACGAATCGTATTAGTATTCCTGACCTATAAATTCCATAAAATAAATGTTTTGCGAGTGTCATGGAAAACTGAATGCAATGTCAAATGTATATTGTGTATTGGAAGAAATGTGTTTGATGCAACGGAGTGGTATGCGTCGGAATACAGCACCTTTATGAATGTATACGAGAAGATCTGTAAGACATTTCCTGGTAACACTGGACAACAAATTTTTACAAAAGTCATGTTACTGAAATAAAATTAGTCAATTCTTATCAATTTTTATGTGCTGAACACGAATATGACAGTCAAATTGCAAAATTGGCTCTAGTTTTTTTGTAATCTGCAAGAAATTAATGTTTACATAACGAAATGCATTCCAATAGTAAAAGGTCAACTGTAATAGCCTACCTATAAAAAATCAAGTCATTGACTACATCTTAGATTTCTTCGCCTGTCTCTTATACAGCTGTTCGGGAGCATCTCTGAGGAGTGTCCAGCAGTAGTCAGCCAGCATTGTAGTGGACCATTTTCCCTGGTATCTTTGTTCCATTGTTGCGATATCTTGATGAAAACGTTCGCCGTGTTCATCACTAACAATACCACAGTTGCTAGGAAAGAAATCCAAATGGGAATGAAGGAAGTGAATCTTTAGAGACATATTGCAGCCAAGTTTCTTATACTTCATCAACATGTCTTCTACTAGTTCCTTATAGTTTTCTGCCCTAACATTTCCGAGGAAGTTTGTAGAAACTAGGCGAAAAGCATTCCATGCTTGTTTCGCGTCACCTTCCAGCAAGTTGTTGAACCGGTCATCTTTGAAAAGCTCTCGAATCTGAGGACCCACAAAAACTCCCTCTTTAATCTTTGCTTCGCTGAGTCGAGGGAATTTTTCATGCAGGTATCGGAATGCTGGCAAAGTCCGGTCAATGGCTTTCACGAAGTTCTTCATCAAACCTAGTTTGATGTGAAGGGGTGGTAGCAAGATTTTCTGAGCCTCAACCAGAGCTGGGTGTTGGATATTCTTCTCTCCAATGGCTACATTCTGCCTGTGAGTCCATTCCTTCCTCATGTAGTGCATTTCCCTTGCTCGGCTATCCCACTCGCATAAGAAACACATGTATTTTGTATATCCTTGCTGCAGTCCCATTAAAAGGGCAACTACCTTCAAATCACCACAGAGGTGCCAGCTGTACTTGTTATACTCAATGGAATTCAGTAGCTGCCTTAAGTTATCGTATGTCTCTTTCATGTGGACAGCATACGCTACTGGAATAGATGGAAGAATGTTTCCATTGTGCAAAAGCACAGCCTTGAGACTCAGTTTCGAAGAGTCCACAAATAGTCTCCATTCTTGTGGGTCATGAGTGATTTTTAAAGCATTCATGAGGCCCTCAATATCGGAACAGAATATCAGATTACTTTCCTTTCTGAAGAAAGGCTCCAATTGCTGGTGGCGCTTTCGATATGCAGTAATTGTGACATCTTCTTCTAGAAGATTCCATTGTTGGAGTCTTGATCCTAGCAATTCTGCCTTGTTCTTTGATAAGTCCAAATCACGAATCAGGTCATTTAGTTCTTCCTGTGTTATTCTGTGTGGGGTTGATGATGCACCACAGTGAAAATCTGGATCACTGCATGCTGATGGACCAGGAGAAGAACAGGTCGACTCACCTTTGTCTTCGTCAGATGAATCAAGAGAATATTCTGCTGGAGGTTCTGGAATAGGAAGTCCCTCACCATGTGGAACTGGTCTCAATGCAGACGGAATGTTTGGGTAGACTATTCTCGACTTCTTTCGCTTCGTTATTCCGCCGGAAAGAGGAAGAACCAAGCAGAAGTAACAGTCATTTAGGTGGTTGCTTGGCTCTCTCCACACCATTGGGACTGCAAACGGCATTGATGACCTTTTGCAATTCAACCACTGTGAAAGCTGTGTTGTACATGTAGCACAGCATATATGCGGAGCCCAAGGTTTGTCTTGGTCACCAACCTTGCATCCGAAGTAAAGATGATATGCCTTCTTCACTTGAGAATTGATACTTTTCTTCTGGTTGGCAAATGTCACTTCCCCACAAATATAGCAAAAATTGTCCGCGGTATTAACACACTTTCGAGGCATTACTGTTCTTTACTGTACGTAAATGGATAAAATAATAAGTTTTATGTAACAGTAGCTTGAACTGTCTCGCACAACGTCTAAAATATTTTAAATGCTGAACCTATCTGATTGGGCTTTATATAGTACACTGCTTACGTCAGCTTCAGCAGCCGCCTGGCATTAGTATAATAGGCCTACACATGTATAGTACACTGCTGACGTCAACTTACTTCAGCAGCCGCATGGCATTAGTATTGCATTGCATCAGAAAATGATGCAATCAACTGTGGATGATGTGAGCATGATGGTATTATGCAATGTTACATCATTATTCCGGATGTTGCTGCAGTCCTACTGGAGAAATTTACACAGTGAAACATAGAAAATGAGGTATATGAATATCTTCAAAACGAGAGCCAATACAAATTTTTCACGGTTATATTCGTGTTCGGCACACCAAAATACTACAGATTAGGGCCTTTTCAAGTCAGTAATGATTTCACTGTTGACCAGTGTAATAAGGGGATCATTGGAAGATAAAACGTGACATGACAGAAATATATAATCAGATGTTAAAGCACGAATGAATATTTCCAGTGCCCAAGCTTATCTATACCATAACCGACTAACAAGCTGATCTAAAAGCATTTGCATTCGGGAAAATCGAGTTCCACTTGCTATAACCATCTCTGGTACAATACGATTGCAATTATTTCCAGTATGAGCTGTGAACTTGAAACTGATACTTCGAATCATTCCTTGTCCTCTGGTAGCTTCTCTGTCTGCTTCTTGTATGAGATTAGAGCCTCTACCATATAATGTGCATAAGCATGCCACTATTAATCTTATATAGCAGCAGTGTGATTGATGCCTAGTCACGGTCGTAGAAGGCAACCTCGTTTTGCTGGCGTTCATAATTGACAGCCGAACTAGGCAATGATAACTGGATGGCAGCCACATGCAAAGTCCATCGTACGCAGCTGCGTGAATCCCGTAAGGTCCTTAGCTAGAAGTCACACGAGTAATTTCATGACATGGTTGGCAAAACAGTTTAAAGTATGCGGAGCACGTCAACATGCCCAGAAAATTAATCTGATAACAAGCGGTAATGTCAGGTCACTAACGTTGTTGTCATCTCGTTCCAGATTCCGCCATGAGCAACCTCAACGCTGAACATCTTCTAGCATGGTTGTGGGTTTCGGCTTCCAGTAGTTTATTTCTCTCTCTACTTTAGCCGTAGCGGAGGCATCGCTGAAGACCTTATCAACTAGATCTTCGTGGTTATATATGTATTTACTGGAGATCATTACTGCAGACCAGCGACCAAGCAGCTGTTGAAAGATTTGTTTTGAATGCTGCGTGTAAAACCAAGGATCTTATAACCTGAGTATCTCCTTAGTTTATGAGATATCTATCCAAACGCACTGAGATAATTTTCTCTTTGTTCTCCATACTTAACACTGTAGCAATAATTAGCAATATTTTGGTTAGTATTTGTGGCAGATGCTTTTCCCAATATTATCCAGGGGTGATACTGAATAGAAATGTGTAATCTTGTCATGTTGGATTAAATTATTGTTAAAAGCAAATTTTAAAACAAAAGTGTTCAGACGCCTTTTGGATGGGGTGGTTTGGTTTTGATTGAAGGATTGGTCTTGTTTTGCTTTTTTGGTCTTGTTTTGCTGGATTGGTCTTGTTTTGCTGGTTTGGTCTTGTTTTGCTGGTTTGGTATGGTTTTGGTGGTCTACGGCGCAACAACAAAATTGGACTGTATAATGCAAGTTACGTCTGGGGAGTAAAGTACCTAGCTGAAGGACACATTACAGTATCCTGAAAGGTTGATCCGATAGCAGAATTATAACCAGCAAACCTTTCTGCTCAGAATCCATTAAAATAACCACTAAGCCAACCTAGTTTCTGCATCACCTTAGTCACTTCTTACGACGTTCACGAGAGAGTATCAGGCAAATGATATATTCCCGAGCCCACGAAACAAAATCTGGAGCTTTTTGAAGGATATGAAGCAAGTTTGGGCCTAATTTAGACGAAAACGTTTCTTTTGATATATTTTACATATGAAGAACAATATTTCTCCTAATTTTGCATAAATCCTTATCGTTTAGATATTTTGTATATATCCCATTAACCATTATTTGTCATTAATTCCAATTTCTCGTCGTAACACGAAGTTAAACCATCGTATAACCATTGTTGGAGAGTGACTGCTAAAAAAGATTTAGTAAGTCTGATTATATGTGGAAAATTCTCATAAGATCACTCTATTATCGCATCAGCATTCAGCCATTATGCTCAAGTGGTTTTGTATGCGTCAGATTATCACCTGATTTTCCAATTCAAGCTTATCGTTTAAATCTTGACTAACTCTTCAGAGGAGTAAATTTAAATGCAAATATAGCATCCATGGTTTTATATTGTCTATCCAATCTCTAATACACCAGAGACTGTGATGACAATGAAAAGTTCCAATGTGATCATCTCGATGGGAAAAGCTAACGTAAACTAAAATTAGGTCTTAAACAAGCTTTTCTCGGGTGACTTTGTTTCAAATTGCCTTTCGAAAGTAACATTTCTCCACATCTTCAACATTATATTATCCTTTACATAGAATTCGCAATAATAATTATCATTATCAATAATTACACGTGAGCTGGTATTCTGACTACGTGTGCATTTAGTTGTACACTCGACTGTTTTGGCTTGTAATGCCCATTAAACGGTGTCCATTTCGTTTGAAAACTTCAATTATAAAGCCAAAACATGTAATATGATATTTATTTAATATCCTAACTGGGTTGGAGGGTTATATGCTGCATATGCAATTATATCATTCTTGCTGTACAGTGGCGTATCAAAAGATAATACAAGCTTATGCTTATACTTGCTATAAAATAAACCCACTTTCTTTGGTCAGTAGGAGTTGCGTTATATGAATCGTTCCCTGCGTCAAGATCAGGTTTGACCAGTGGAAAGAATTGTCTCTGCCTTTGGCGCTAATGAGTGAAAAGATTAAATTAAACTGGCTTGTTTAAGTATGAAATTTCATATGAAGACGTGTCTATGATTACGAAGTATGATGTGAGTATTTATTGGAAGGGAAAGTAATTAGCTTGGGGAAAGCAATTATCCTCGAGAAAGTAATTATCCCTGAGAAGACACGTATCCTCGAGAAAGTAATTATCCTCGAAAAAGTAGAACCAGCCGGTCTCCCGAATGAATCGGCCTATATTAAATTATGCTTGTGTTTGGCATCGAGAGGTTCGTAAATGGTCTCTTACACAAACATTACGGTGCAAAGTTCAGTAATCTGAATGCCAAAATGGTGAACATCAAAACTGTTTTACATAGGAGAAAGTTCATATTGAAGACGAAGACGGAGCATGGACCAAAAAACAACAAAACCCAACAAAAAATATCAGCATAATGTATGATACGAATTCTTGAAGAATCGTTTTTTTTGCATCTATTTTGAGAAAACAGCAAATAAAGGAGAGTATTTGTGTCTTGACTTGAATAGTGCACAGTATTCAAACAGCACATTGATACAATGTACCCAAAAACATGTATGGGGTTCATTATGCAAACAAGCGGCATATGTAGTATCGTTTTTCTGATAGTGGTTCAAGACACTCCATGGGTGTCCGGTTTTCCATGGAAACATGAAAGCTGACGGTACCGAAAATATCATAAAATGACAATAAAAAACAGATTTATGTAAATTCATACTTCAAACCGTTTTGATAAATCATACGTTGCCAGAATAACAAAGTTGAGACCGTGCTTATTACATTGATTTATTCGCGTCTTTCAATGAATTACTCACAAAAAAGAACCAATTTTGGGAGGCATTAAAATAAACATTCTCAAGTATGCCAACTCAGTTGAGGCAAGACTTCGTAAGAATACGCCAGAAATGAGATGTAAGTTATAGTGGTATGGTAACTTAAGCAATAAAACCATTCCCTCAAAAACAACCCTATGCAATAAAACTATATGATCACGCTACTTGAGAAATCTAAAAATGCGTTTGATCTATTGATAAAACGAAGCGAGAGAGATTGTATACATTTGCTGTAAAGACAATTTCCCGCGAAGGCCGTTACACAAAAAATCATTTTATATCGCCATAAAACCATAGCCGAGTGAGGATTTCGTTCCAATTCCCTGATTTATACGGCTTTGTCTGATTCCAATCGCCTAGTCATATATCAAAATACATTTAAAACTCACGTTATCGTATCCACTGTATATTATATAAGAGCAGAGAGAACTTTTATCTAAATTACAACTCGGCAATGCACGTGCAGAAGTTATTATTAGTCTGAGAAACTACACAGTAGGTGACTGATACAATCTATTTATAAGCTATTTGAAAAACAATTAAAATAATCCTATATTTTGCTGTGTTCAGATCTAAACGAATCAAATATATCTTCGAAACGAAAATACTACAAATGATGTCAAGATAGTCTGTGATACATAAGGTTTACAATTGTCGAAATCTACACCGATATTAGAAATTCTCATGTGATTTGGAATCTGGAAAGAGTGAGATACAACTCATGATAAGTTTTTTTTTTAAAACCATGGTTTCGCACTTCCGTGAAGAAAATACCATCCCTCCACCCATCCATCCATCCATCCATCCATGCATACATACATACATACATATATACATACATACATACATACATACATACATACATACATACATACATACATACATATATAGTTGAAAAATGTTGATATCCCAATCTATAACGTTATACCGTCATACATGCAAGATTAATTAATTATTGATTTGTTGATACAGAGGTAGGTGTTTCATTTATATCGTTATAACAATGTGGAATTAAAGATATCTTGATGTGAGTGTCCTAATATAACATATGGTTGCAAGTTTGTAACATTGGAACTATACGTATGCCACGTTTCATGCACGAAATAGAACCCTGATTTATTTACATTTCTTTAAAACAGAACGATAAAGAAAATAGTTCGAAATATGGTCACTGTAGCGAATGAAAATTCAGACACATACGTATATAAACAGTCAAAATTCCACATTTAAATTTTGTGTATTTTACAATGACCTGCTAACCGAATCAAATTATTTATTTGTGTTCTAATAGATAAATAACGTAAATGTACTTTTTAGATACTGTTTTTTGAAACATATTGTTCACTTTGTTAAGTTAAATGGTTGCATGTATCAAATAAACCCGCTAACAAAGTAAAATCAATACAATCCAATAAAATAACTTTGTTAGCATTTTGAAGAACATAACTGACATGACTGAACTGACGACTTCAAGATAACTATTTATCATAAAAACCATCTCCAACATTGATATGTACTATCCTAAGTCAGCAACATACCAAATATACTTCTAACTTATATATCATGCTGAAAAATGTTCATTTGGGTCACTCACAAATCGACTCAATAGGAGTAAAGTTTGGGCGCAAATGTTTTGTTTGGTTTGTTTTACAATATTTAGGGAATTTGTCTGGATATTCTTCCCGAGATATTGCTGATTTGTACTCAACAGGAAATGGCATGTATCAATTAGCAATGTCAAACTTTACGTTTGAATGTTGATTTATCTCCACTGTCATTTATGTGTTTTTTCTTCAAGTTGGTACATGTAATGATGATAAGTCAAGCGTGCGGACATAAAGAGGCTGTTACAAAATGCGCAAGTAATCGGAGACATCACACAAATTGATATTTGAGCAAGAACAACCCCAACCTCCACCATTTCTAATATGACAATAACGTTTTTTCATACGAGAAAACCGAATTTAATTTTTTTTAAATGGATTTCTTCTCATACAGATCGTGAATCTCAAAACATAATTAGGCCTCTTCTATGTATGATGCGCGTACGCAAGCGGTGCATCATTAATTTTGCATTGCATAATGGTCATTTACTCGTGAAACGCTTGGCTGGCCCGAACAAGATCGCGACGAAATCAGAAAGTCAATACGCATGCCGAAAGGATGAAATAAAATAAAAAATTTTAAACTAGTCTATGTAAAATTTGATCTCACTAATGATTAGTGATGTTAACCTTTATCTTGAGGATATATATATATATATATATATATATATATATATATATATATATATATATATATATATATATATATATATATATATATTCGTACTCTACGGAGATTTGAACCTAGGTCCGCGTGTAAACGGCACCCATCTCCTTACCTGCACTCACCAGCACATATTCCCTCAAGACTAAGCACACATCACTAAAAATACCAGGGATAGTACTGTACGTTCTCTATAAATAATTATATATACGTTGAGTTCTTTCATATGAATCCGAAATGACTGTGTAGATAGATGAGAATTAATGACTAGGTCGTCATGGGAGTGTGTATGCTACCGTGCATATAACACAGGTTGAGTAACCATTTTTGGGTGAGTGTTCTTGGTCGTGAGGGTATATGGGCTCGTGTGTTCAGGCAACAACAAACAACAAACAGCTGTACTTAAGAGTTATTATGTAATTCCTACGATAGATAAATCTTCGTGACTTTGGATAAAAGACCATGGAACATAACAGATCACTCTCTCTCTCACTCTCTCAGGCGACATACATATGGCATATAAGTACACCATTGCTGCCTATTGAACTTATCTTGGACATTAGAAGAACCAAGGTGAATCACAATTTCAAATGAAACCGTTGATCTAAATATCAGCATTACAAGTATTAGTTGAAATATCATAATGGGAAAAAAGATAACGATATTACTCTGAAATGGTAAAAAAAAACCCACTACATATGTGATCAAGTTTAAGATTGGCAAAACTACCACTAGTAATATAACATAATTCATGAAAAGGGCATGATACTAAATAAAGTCATAAGTTAACATAAATAATGCAAACTACATGTAATTATTTACAACATTTTTTGCAATATGATACGGTAAGAAATTATTTATATGAAATTTGAAAAATTAGAAGAAATTTATAAAAATGGTTTAAAGTTGAAAATTTCTATTCTAAAAAAAGACCTGTTAATCTTTTTTTCAAGCACATTATCCCATGGATGTATAAAATATGACTTATTTGCTGAGCGATTTTTGCTCGAAGTTACCATATTATATTTTTACTTTTGGGAGAAAACGTCCACATAAAATAATTGGAATGTCAAATAAGGTTTTCCCATGAAATCTTTTTCTGAAGTCCACTTCCGGGAGGAGGGAACCGGCGTGCATCATTCTGTCAATACAATTGTTTTTCCTTTACAGTCAGATGGTGAAAAGTCTGCCCAGGAATCGCTTAAAATGCAGGTGCTTCCGGAATGTCCCACCTTGGGTTTTATCCCAAAGCCTCATTGACAACATGATGATGGCACCTTTCCTACACTCCAACGATATTCCTCAACCTGACATTGTTTAACATTATTTTGATTCACTATTTAAATCTGTTAAAACAATATTCATATTTAAAAGCGCAAGTGCGCTACATATAATGCCAATCTGGTGTTCTAAATGCGTCAAGTTAGTAACGTTATGGAACGGACGCATTTAAAGCATTAAAATGCGACGTCTAAACTTGTCCAAAGCTTTTTAACACCTATATATATGAATCTTATAACAAAATAAATACTGTACGACACCTGACATACGAACGTGTCAAAGATCTTACTACCCCCTCCCACCACACACACACACACATCTTAACGCAACACAAGAGGCTATGCATGTACAACTGCACACGATCGTGATGGAAATGAAACTTCTTTTAACGTTCTTTTCATTCAATGATTAGCAACTGTTTACTAATTCTTGGAATCTGGTTTCACATGGTCATTTACACACAATCTTTATTTGGTTTCATCTTTGCGTGGTAAGTAGATTACTGACAGTATGCAGCTGGTGTGATGCCTATAATATGTAGAGCGTGGTGTAATGCTTAGAGCGACACTCACTGGTATTTACGGATATAATAACTTAAAATTGTAAAATCTTATATTTTGTTACACAATTTACAAGCACGTATATTTAGTTTTATTGTACGCTTGAAATGCATCCGTGATACAGGGTCGCATTCTGGCCTACCGACTGTTTTATTTCTTTAAAATATGTTTACCTCCATTTGGGCGCAAGGTCTAACTTTATTGACGAATTTCAAATGTTCAAAAAATCTTTAACTTGTTTGCACATTTCCCAAAAGAATATTATTGCTTCGTATATCAGGTGAGAGCCTGTATATATAGAATAACGTAATCATGTATAGTTGTTGGAAAATCTACTATCCGAGTTTTCACTTGTGTTTACGTATAATTTGAGATATACCATTTATTTACGTTATTTCGTGGAATTACAAAGTACTCATCGACTTCTTGGATTTGAACACTATTTTGGGATTATTATGAACGCCTTCAAAGACATTCCGGATTATATCATTGTTATACATCAAGACTGTTGGTACATGGACATAAGGAAGCATATTGGTACATCGGCACATTCAAGATTTTTGGTCCATCAAAACAAGAGTTATTAAGACATGTCTTTAAATGTTAAATTAACTTAGCATTTGAATTTTTGTTTTCCCTGGTAAAGATTTTAATTTCACAAATTTGAGAAATATTAAGTGAAACGAACAAAGAACTCATAACGTTATCTTTGGTGGAGAAATGTTACTGAAATCTGACCCAGGAAGGGTCAGAAGCTTTGAGGAAGGATGAGTTGATGGAGCTTTCCAAACATTATGAACTTTCCGGAGCATACCTTGAATGTTTATTTTTAAATCATGCCGACGTGAAATAAATATTTTCTTATCTTAAGAGATATGACATATTTTGGTTCCGTTTTTGGTGCGAAATAAAATTTATGTATGATAGTGATTTGGGTTTGATTAGTAAATCTGTCTCTAGTTTTGATACGAAAGTAAAGAAATTACATCAAAACAACCAGATAGAATTGGAATTAAACAGCTTCAGCTTCAGAAATATTGATGGAAACGCATATTCAGAAACAAAAAGAGGCGAAGCAAATGCAAATTACGTAGAGAGAAAGAAAGAGAGAATAAAAAGAAATATAAAGGAAAAGAGAAAAAGAATGAAGAGAAATATAAGCTCAGAAATAGGAAATGTAGAGACAAATGAAAATGGAGAAAGAGAGGAAGTGAGAAAAAGAAGAGGGAAATAAAATTGCAATGCATAGAGAAGAAATGCAACATGGATTAAAATAATTAGAATGTCAGGCGGAAAACACACAACACCTCCATTTCATGAAATTCCAGATTGTGATGCCACCATAAATATTTGGCTAGTGTCCCCTTTTAAAGGAGGATATGCATATAAATATTGTCTTCACATTAAGGTGAAATGGCCAAGAAAGCATTTGATTTTGTTAACACAGTGTATGCTTATTGGCAAGTCTCGTGATATTTACATTTTTCTGGAGAAACAACAGAGCGCTGATTACGATGTGGTTAAGGATCGTATCTTAAAGGGCCATGAGTTGGTACACAAGGCATATCAAAAGTTAAAAAATTGTAGAAAAGAAACTTGACAAAATCATTCGAATATGCATGGGAAAAAGAATAGCTACTTGAGATGCGATGCTCAGCGAAGAATGTTAATAAAGATTACAATAACATCAGACAGCCGATAAAACTTAACGAATCCAAGGATAGAGTCTTTAGAGAAGTGAAGACCTATACTGATGAGAAACCTTGGAAAATGATGCTCGAACAGCTTATGATTATTCTTTGACTCACAAAGATTCTTGTGTCAGCAAGTCATCGTCTACGCAGTTTTTGTTTAAATAAATCATCTCAATATCATGTCAGTACTTCCAAATCTCAATCTGACATCATGTTTAGAAATAGAAATTCTGATAAATCCGATCAGAAATCCTTATCTATTGCTACATAAGCAAAATAAAAAAGACAGAGCTATTCCAAATGCTCTTCTTTCAAATGATTCATTGACGCATTTTGGTGTTCAAAGCACTACATTTGTTGCGTCAAACAAACCAAATCTGATTCTATTACTAAGAATTATACACCGTTAATATTGAAGGTTCTATATCAAACTTAATCCTAGTACATGTGACTCTCAGAAAAGTGACATCTTTACCTATTGAAGGTAGTTGTTTATTACCAGGCCATGCCCTCGCTGGAGATAAGGTTGTGGTTTATCCATTTGTAATTTGCATGCCTTGATTGCAACAAAATGTCGATCTTGTTGAGAAAGAAAACCCCGATTTATCTCCTACTTGTGCAGTTACCAGAGTTATGGCAAAGAGAGCGCTTGACAGTGATTCAGAAAAGGAAGGTGCTCTATTAGCTTTCACATTTATTACTAAGCCATTTGATCAGGTCTGCTATGATCTCAGTAATAATTAGTCAATATATATTGATCGGAATGGTCTTCATTTTACCACTCATTCTCTTTATTCTAACAAAGGAAATAAATGACAATCAATCGTTATCCAAAAGAAACAAGATCATGAGAGCTCTGTTTGTTTCAGAGGGATATTAGCAAAGCTGAACCCACAAAAATCACGGCTTGCTATGTTGTAAAAAATGAGAGTGATATGCCAAACTTGAGATCACCAGAGGTACCAGCTGTTGACGAGTGGTCAATGAGCTATCAAACTGTTTTTCCAAAGTACTAATGAGAAACAAATTTTCGATTAAATGCTCTTAAAATAAGTAACAAAAAAAGAATGAATGACCTAATTTTTTTGTAATATTTGACATATAAAATTTGTTTCCACAGAGTACAAAGTGAAAATGTGTAAAACGAACTTACGTTATTGGTAATTAAATGAACAAATGATCCAAGAATGAGATCAGAATTAGGTCCTAGTATTTTGAAGTCCTGAATAAACCTTAGTACAAGTCCCAACGAAACCCAAAAACTGAAGTCGATGACGCGTTTTTTTATAGCTTATAGAGTTTTGATGTGTCAGCAGTCTTTTTTGAATGGCAGTAATATAATTCCAAGTTTGAATTCAGTATAAAGTCCAGTGAATGTCTTTACCCAATATTATTATCAGAGCTCTTTTGTATTTCCAGAGAAAAGAATCCCCTAAATTCAATAATTTGAACTAAAAAGATTCCAGCCCAAACCTACTATAACATAAAACTTGAACGTGCGAGATATTAAAGCAAGAATGACCCAGTCTTCACAATTTCAAGATTATATTGTTATCTGCTTGACCTCATGTTACAATTAACATTTAACATTTTCTATATGACAAATTACCTAATGGAAAAAAAACTTTTACAATGATACTGATGTTTACAAAATCAAACCTATAACCTGGATTATACTCAGAAAATTCCAAATCTTAGACCAAAATAAACACATTTACTTCTATCATTAATAATGATTATGATATTAAGACCATAAACAGAGAAAATAATTTAACTTTGTATCAGTTGTTTACATAACAAAAATAAAAACGTCAAATCGGGTCAAGCAGAAATTAACTCAACTTTGGACAAGGTCGGACCAATTATACAATATTACATTGCAATCACATGTAGAGCATGTTACGGTCCTTATACAATTGAAAATAACACAGATGGTTTTAATGACATCATTACAAATCATGGGAAGCGGAAACTGTCGTTGCAATATAAACATTAGAGGAGTATTGTGAATTAGATCAGTTTATTTGTACCTGTCGCGTGGCTTTGGCAAACTCAATCTTCGAAACTGAGAAACACCAAACTATCTCGGCCAGAAGTACTCACATCGACAGTCACAAGTAAATAGTAAACCAAAACAGCTATCATGTGTATATGAGCACGCGTTTCCTGATGTTTGAACGCGATCGAATAAAGTATAAAAGGGAGTTAAATGTGAAAAGAGTATGCATCTATCGAAACATATAGTTAAAGGATGTATGAAGAAAAAAGAACGAAATACAATATTTGCAGCAGAATGATTTTGCAGAACCAAGCTAAGGTTTCTGGCATTCCACATGTTATCTTGTACTTAAACCAGACATTACATTCTGCATGTGTACTGACTATAGCAACATCAACAATGTCACCAAAATGGACTAATTTCCAACGCCATGAATGGATGACACAAAGGACAAAACTGGAAATGTAAACAATGTCACCAAGTTTGACCTTTCAAAACCATTCTGGCTAATTCCAGTCAAGTGAAGAGCGAACGAAATTTCATTCACATCTTCATATGGACTTAAATAATATAAAGTGACGCCTTTTGGTATGAAAAATCCTCTCTCAGCATTCCGATGTTTAATGGACATAATCACTTCTAGATAATTGTGCCGAATAGATCGATGACATCATCTTCTACAACGACACATAGAAAAAATAACTACCAACGATTAGAACATTTTTTGATCGGCTTTGATGCATATCTGACAATTAATTTAATTAAAAGTGAGATTAGCCGTGCTGGCGATATTTTAGGACATATTGTGGGACACTGTCAGGCTAAAGGACTTAAGGTCAAGGCTATCTCTGAATTTCTATTGTTTGTTAATATAACACAAGTGATGCGAGTTTTGGATATTGCTGGATATTAATGTGAATTTAGGTCCCCTTTTCCATAATTGCCGAACCCCTGAGAAATGTTTGAGTACGAAATACAAATTGCATTGATCTGACAAACGCCAAAAGGCTTTTCGTAAATTACAGAAATATTTAAGAGTGCGCCAGTCCTTTTGCTCCAGATTTCAGTAAATTATTTACAATATCTGTTTATGTAACTGTAGTAGTGGTTGGTCGAGTATTGTGTCAAGGAGACACAAATGCCGTGTATCATAGTGTGATATATATATATATATATATATATATATATATATATATATATATATATATATATATATATATATATATATATATATATATATATATATACACACACACACATATATATATACACATATATATACATATATATACACATATATATATATACACATATATATACATATATATATACACATATATATACACATATATATACATATATATATATATATATATATATATATATATATATATATATATATATATATATATATATATATATATATATATATATATATATATATAATGGATTATGCTAGGTTTAATACTAAATTAGTAAAGAAATCATATACATACATACATACGTACGTACGTACATACATACATACATACATACATACATACATACATACATACATACATACATACATACATACATACATGCATACATACATACATACATACACCCATCGATGTGGATATATTTTTTAGCAAATGATGAAACTTTTATATGTGCTTATACGTTTTACTTTCACCCAATGACCCTTTATCAAATAATATAATTTCAGTTGAAAGTCTAGATTACGGAAAGAACCGTCACGACACGTTTCCAAATATGAGGTTTATTTTCTAAATAACTATTCAAACTTGGAATGTGATGAACATTAACCGCAAAGCACGTTTCATGTCGGGTACCCAATACAAACTCTGATTTACAATTGTACCTGATGTTACACATCATGTTTGAAACCAGTCAATATACAATATATGCAAAGCAAATAACATCACTGTTGGAACATTATATATTGTTTGAGATCTAGACTACTTGACATATGATAGACTGATTTATGATTTGCATGTAACAAAGCTCTGAACTTCTGTGTTTGAATAATAAAATCGTTTGAGAGTGCTACTACTTGAGACGTTGTTGACTTGCATTCGTGCATTACTATATGAAACTGAAAGCAAAGGACGTTCAAAAGCATGTATACATACAACAATGTGGATATATTTGTACACAAATGATGCAATTTTCTTTCATCTGTGCTTAAACACGTTCATCTTCCCCAAGTAGACCTTTGCCAATAAATCATTATTAAAAATTCGAGCGCTAGTGTGGTTTGAGTTAACTTTCTAATCGACTATTACACGTTAGAATCTGATGTCCAAACTAGTGCATATTCAGTTTAGAACCCATTAAATATGCAATTGGAAAAAAGACAACTTACATCACAGCGGGAACATGCCTATGTATGGTTCGAGATTTGACTAAATTACTTGACATAGCGTGAAATTTAATGTATATTGTTTAATGATTCGTACGTAGAGAACCTATAAAATGAAAGCGTTTGATATTGCTTTTAATACTTACTACATTTGTAAAGCGGTGCTAGAATAATAGATTTGTATATCATTTATCAACTTATTTAATCTCATATCTCCCTCCCGTTTGTCACAACAAAGTTTATAGTGATAAACCTTCATCCTAAATATTGGTTTTAGTTTAGTGTTTTCCCCCAATGTACCATAATGATAAGTATACAAGACTATTTATGTATTTGATGGCCTAATGTGATCTAGATTGGTTGTATATATCTTATCGGTGTGTGTGTGTGTGTGTGTGTGTGTGTGTGTGTGTGTGTGTGTGTGTGTGTGTGTGTGTGATTTGGATATTTAACGTAGCTTTAACAATTGTTCAGTCGTATCGCTAGGATGTCTGCAGTGTGGCAGTTTATTGTGATGTCTAGCACTGGGACGTCATGTCGCAATCATGTATCATCATGTCCCACCTAGTCATATTATCCTGACACCAGGCCGACCAGTCGTAACACTAAACTCTTAATGCTGAGCGCCAAGCGAGGCAGCTGCTAGTACGATTCTTTAAAAGTCTTTGGTGTGACTCGACCCGGGTTCGAACCCGCGACCTAACATATCTGAGGTGGACGATTTCACCACTTAAGCCACAGGAGTGGTCTTCTTATGTATCATCAGTCCCGCACTGTTTATAAATATATGAGGGCTGAACGAGATTCCTTTCAAATGGAGGCCGTTGAGAAGAACGCTACACTTAGTTTACCCTGTAATGTTCAGAAGAGAATGAAGTTAATCGAAGAGTAGATGTTAGTTCCGAATATGCATTTTTTGGGCATTTGAAGAAAAAGTCAGACACAAATGACATATGCCTTGCAATATCTAGAATAAGCCGCTAAAAGCACGTCTGTTGGCGCGTACCTGGTAATTTTTTCTCCAACACCTCAACTTCATTTATAATGCATCGCGGATTGGATTTGCGAATGAAAGTTACTCGTGTCAATATGTCACCAATGTGAAGGGGAAAAGAAGTGTTTTGTCCTTGGCTGAGAGAGATTACGTTTACTTGAAAGCCGAAAACTGAAATAGATGTTGATCGTATCCTATTTCCATACATTTGAGTAACGACCTTAGAACTTTTATAATCAGTACAACCTCTATTCTTGAAACTCGTTGAAATATCTTGAATAAGATGAAATATTTTCTAAACATACATAGATACATAAATAAGATGAAATATTTTCTAAACATACATACATACATACATACATACATACATACATACATACATACATACATACATACATACATACATACATACATACATACATACATGCATTTGTCTCATCGTCTTCTATCGTAACAAAGTAGTTGTGTGATTACTAATATATTAGAAACTATTCTGGTATTATGTGTCTCTGTGATATTAGTTTCTATATCAAGGCAAAGTTAAACATGTTGATTTTGATGTTGGTCCACTTGAGTACATGGCTCATGCAAAATCTTGGACACAATCACAACATCAGCGTTTGAAAGCGAGACTAAAACTAACTTGAAAGAATACATGCTCTGAAATACCAATAGAAGGCTTGCATATCTCACCCTATCCACACCCCAAAAAGATTAATTTTTATTTGGTTGTCTTTATTAATTTCCTTGAGCTCCGGTGTTGCTGATTTCTACATTTCGTGGCTAGACATAGTAGTTTACGCCCCGAAACTGCGCATGACTTTTGCTTGTTAGCACACAGTAAGTAATTTGTTTTTGTCATTAGGATAACAAAGCTGAGATGGGAAGGATGTGGGCGTGAATAAATTTTGTGTGAAGCCTTATTTGATTGGATAAGGAAATGATCAAATTTGTTTTTATAACTAGAAAGGAGGTGCAAATTATGTTTCAATATTTTTTTATTGTTTTATCTCAAGATCAATTTTGCATTTAATATAATGAATATGTTTCTATAAATAAGAGTAAGCATATTTTGCAATGCTACAATCAGGGTCATAATTATTTATCCATGATTAATTATATGTCCCAATTAACACAGTTACGATCAGTATCGAGATTTGTAAATGCAGTTTTCCAAATGAAATAGCCTTGACTTATATAATCATACCTGTTTATAGATGAGAGTACATGACGGTCGTTAAAATTGATTATATTTACTAAGAAACTCATTCGTTACAGAAAGTGAAAATGGTGTGTTTATGCAATTAAAGCAGATTTAGCAGTGGGATATTTTGTTCTCATTAATGCAAGTGCAGATGTCGAAAGCATTCCTGTAGTGAAGTATATCGAGATGTTATTCATGGACAAATCATGAACAAATATGTAGCCAGGCAGATTTAGAAATACCCTACATATTCATTGCAAAAGAATACGGGTATTAAAGAATGCTTTGGGGAAGAGATGGTTGATGGGACATATTAGACGGGGTAAAAATCCTACAGTTGACTTTGTAGATAGGAGCTATAAATAAAAACGTCGGTGATACACACTGGTATTTCTTTTGTTGTCCTTGTTGTTTGTTTTTTCTTGTTCAATAGCTAGTTCTACAAGAATCATTTGCAACAGAGTGCATAAATTAGGCATTATCCAATTACTATGGAGTCCCTTAAACGATGACCATTATAGTGCCTGGATCACTCGTATTCGTATGGAAATACCGTATTATCTGGAACTCTACTTTGGTCAGCAGTGACTATAAACAAATATTTCTCTCTAGGTCTGACAAATTTTCTTTAATATGTGCATAAATTGCTTTGCAGCCCAATGATTGCGCAGAATGTTCAAGTGAGCTTGAACATGCATCAACCACGAAGAAGTTCATATCTTGACGACTTTTGTTGTTTGTAAATACGATTATTCACCGACTTCCATCTGGCCACGAAGTATACACCTTCTGTTTGCACAGAATGTATAATTACTGGTCTTCTAAACTGGTAGCATTGTTTACCAAAATCACTCATTACGGAATGTGAAAATTGGTTACTTATTCAATTATCTCAGTCAACCTAATATGTGGACCCTAAATATTTCACGAATAAAATATGTCAATATGTTATGGACGATCAATATCGCCCCCTTTTGCTTAGATTACGATAATCGAATTTAGTACCTGGGCTTCCTCGATTACCTCGATGGTCTGTGCGTTCTCTGTGCTAGCTGAAATGCCGATTTTTATACATAATATTTCATACTCATGTCATGTGCTTGCAGCAGAGTTTTTTTCCTATTTTGGGGCTTTTGGTATGTTTGTTTTGGTGGTAATGTTACTTTGTTTTGCTTTCTGTTAGTTTTTGTTGTTGTTGTTGTTGTTAGTTTGGCTTGATTCTTATGTTTAGCTACATCAGTAATACTGAAATGAACCTTAAATTAGCTAACAGAATTTAAAATAAAAGGTAACAGTTATGAAAAACATATATACCTCAAATCACGGATCACTTTTTTTATATAGACGAAGTAATTAGCAAAGATATGGACACATCATGCAATTAAACTAAAGTATACAATGAACCGCAATGCATTCCCGCATAATGAGTGCATTTCCGGTTCTCCTTAAATTCACTAATAGACAGAGCAGAGACATCCACACCTACCCATTAGCGTTGCACACAACGTAAGCTCAGAGTATTTGGATTGACACCTACCCCAAGTGTTTCAGTGCATACGAAAAATTTAATGAGATACAGGTGAAAAATATGGATGCTCTGACAATTTCAGTTTGTGTATGAAACATGGTAATAGTCGAATTGGCGAGGGACATTGAGCCCAAATGTCCGACAAGTTTACAGTGTAGCTGTTAATGATCTTTATATGTGGCAGTATCTGAGTTCGAACGGCGATCCGTACATAAAGGAATGTGTTAGGATTTGTCTGACATAAAACGCTGCAAGTTCGATCGGCGGCCCATAATTATCGGAAAGTGTTAGTGTTTGACTGACATACGGCGATGAATTCATTATTACCTTCCCAGAGGTATGAGTTTGATCATTGCACATTAAGCAGCAATATTGTATTTATGTCATACATTATGTATATGTATTGTATTTGATAGATAAATGGTCTTTGCTCTCTACACATTGATATTTGAATAAATGCTCACTCAATAAATTTATTTTCAAGACGTATGCAGAAAACAGCAAACAATACTGATTCAGATTGAATCTAGTCTCAAGCAAAATTCTGTATAAATACAGCTTTTCGTCATTTTGTATTTATTCAGTTTTATATTATAAAAAAGAAATTTTGTATAAATACAATTTTTAGACTTCTATGTATTTCATACAGTTCTATTTTATCATGTGAAACTGTAGAAATAGAAATTTTCGACTTCTATGGATCAAGGGTTATTGCCTGAGAGTCCACTGTGGGGTCTGGAAAGCACGAGGGACCATATGCATGATTCTTACAGTTCATTGATTCCAAGGTAAAAGACAGGAGCAGAACTCCATCCAGTATATGTCTTTCAACGACCTGTCCAAAGCCTTTGACGTATTCAGTTATAAGAGCTTCTGGTAGATCATAGCACAATTTAATTACCCAGAAAAATTCATTCAAATGTTTCGGCAGTTCCATGATGGCCCAATTGTTCTCACCCTGGACGAATGTGATTCATCTGAACTATTCCCAATCAAAAATGGAGTTAAGTAAGGTGGCATGTTGACCTCAACCTTCTCCGATATGATCTTCTCTGCCACGCTTCCCTGATGATGACACAAGGATCCAGATCAGATACCAGACTGATGGTCACTTCTGCAATCTGTGGAGACTACTGACAAAGACAAAGTTGCAGTAAGTGGCCGTTCGTGGTCTCTGTTGTGGAGACGATTGTTTCTTTAATGCTAAAACAGAGTCAGACAATATTGGTCTCGCAGTATCAAGGAGACAGAAGTGCACTAGGTTTGTTTTAAATTGAGCCAATCATCACAGTGAACAGCAGAACCCGCCAGGCGGTGAATACGTTCGCCCAGTTCGGTAGTACACTCTCAAGTGCAGTTCACATCTATGACGAAACGACGCCTACAAGTCAACAAGTCTGACCTTTGGAAGATGGCGTTTATATGTGTGGAAGCGCAGAGTCACCAGTCTGCAAACAATACCGCATGATCTACAAAGTTTTGTGATGTCAAAACTACATCTGAGACTAGGACTGTGGAGACATATGGCCAAGAAGTTGAACCAGTTTAGATGTCATGAAATGAAAAGATCACATAAACTGTTGATTGACAGCTGAGATGCCAGACCACATCACCAGATTGTCACACAAGCGACAACCATGAAGATCATCTAAAGCCAACTGAAGGGTTGGACGCGAACCCCGAGATCAGAAGGAACGCTTCAAAGTCAAGTCATCCTTGAAATACATCAACATTGACCTTGAATCTTGGGAGGATCTCCTACATTATAATATTATGTATATTTAATCTAATTGTTTATCTGTTAGTTTTAATTTGTTTTATTTCATTACATATTACCGTAATGTAACATTGTTTGCTGGACTTGACCGTGTCCATAATTGGGTTCATTTCTGCTTCACCTGATTGTATTTGTTTATTTTGTACAAATTTATTTCATTATGTAAATAACTAATAATAGCGTCATGTTTCTCAATGTGTATGAGCTTATTATCCGGATTACTATTAGGTAAATAAACTAGGTTCATTAGATCGTTCTTGCAGGGTTTATCCCAACAGATAGTGGTTGCTTTTAGAAAATACTAAGTGTGACCTGAGGTCAAGCAGAGAACTATATTATCTTGTGACTGTTAGGATTTTACCAGTCGTGGTTTAACATCTAGCACATTAAGTTCTAATATCTTGTGACGAGTTTGGGATGAATTTTATTTTCTTCAAATTATTCTCTCTGGAAATACAAAAGTGCTCTAACAAAATTCTTAGAGAAAGACATTCATTGGAATTTATACTGAATTCAGACCTGGAATAAAAAAAATATGTTTGTGATTTAACAAGAGACTGTTGACACATTAGCTCTTTGCAGACCATAACAGACACGTCTTCGCCTTCAATTTTGGATCTCGTCGGGACTTGAACTGAGTTTTATTTAGAACTTTTTATAGTTTGGACTTGTGTCTTTAACTCTTGGATTATTTGGTTTTCTCATTTTTCACTTTGCAACCTAGGGAAATAAAATATTTGTTCAATTTTATAAATCTTGTTGTCTTCACTCTTTTCTGTTACTTCTTTTAAGAGCAAATACTCATAACAATACATTCACCTTGCACAGTTGCATAGCTGAAGAGAACAACAGAGGTAGTGCAGATGTGTAAACAGCAGAATTCGCAACAGGTCCTCTATTGATGAAGCAGCCTCAAGTGGCATATCTCCTTTCTAATCTTCAACAGACTGTTTGGAGCAAAACTTGTCTCCTTGCGTTTTATGTTGTATTATTGGCCTGATAGTTTCAGTAAATAAATGATACCGCGATGTTTCGAAACTGCATAGGGGCCAATTAATAATAATTTATGACTTACTAGGAAATCATTAATTTTTCAAAACAACAATCGATCTCAAAATCTATAACTTAGACATAGCATTTGTTATAAAGCTGTTGATAGCAGCAAAAGATATTCTAGTCATGACATATTATCGTTTCAAATATCGTGATCGGATAAGCAGAAGACAGACTGATAGGTAACCAAACGTTTTGGTGGAGTGTCAGGGCCGGATAGGGTAAACCGGTTGCTACCAGACGGTCCAGGATCATGTAACCTCGCTATGCGGCCCTTTGCCGTATTATGACCAGATAGATATCGCAAAACGTTCGGCGCCGTTTCAGAGCCATTTACGTTTGGAAACGTTTGAGAAGTAATCTGGTCTCGAAACGGCAAACCGTAGTTAAACGGTGTAAAGCATCACAAATGCAACTTACACCATATTGCTATGTGACAGGCATTTGTTTCCTGTCAACCTTTGTGCTACCAAACATAAACTACAGTATTTTTGTTTAAAATTTCAAAGACTAATATTCTGTTGACATATACTCTTTTGTGTAACCAAAAAGACTTGTATTTTCACTGCAAAATCTTAAAGAAATTTGACTTTAATGTTTACAGTGCTATTTGTATATGATAAACACATTTCATCTGGCGGATTGATTAAACCAGTAACAATACAAAAATACATATAGAAGAAGAATATTAGATGAATATCTGTAATATTTGTTTTCTGATTATGTTTTCTTTTAATGCATGTCTGAAACAATATAAATTTTAACAAACCAGATGCTCTTCATATCCCAGAGGAATACGAACACGTGGTTTAAATGGAATCTGAAATAGAGGTAATAAATATGTACTTTATAATAATAATAATAATATAATATATATAATAAATATGTACTATATAATATTACACTTTGTATAAATCAATGATAATATAAAAAGGATTTTACATTTTTCGGCATAGTTTTCCTTCACAAATTAAAGAAAATATTAAAAGTTCATGAAAAATGCACACATAATTTTAATACTTGGATTAAAAATAGTGTTACTATGTTAGGCTTAGCACATAGAAAGCCAGTGCGAAAATTAGGAAAAGAATGAACTATGTAAGAGGCAAGTTTATGATAGAAAACAATACATATATAAAGGTGAAGTCATTTTAACACAAACGTTTCTGTTTCAAGACGCACGAAGGAAGTGTACAGTAATTGAATTTGCGTTCAGATGATGTAGTCTGTGTTTTGACACGCGACTTAAGGAAATTGCTTGATATTATGTTCATGAATATTAATGGACGTTTGGACATCTTGATGTTCATTACACAGAAAACGATAAGATTTTATTTGCAGAACATAGACTTTAGTGTCATTTTACAGATGAGAATATGTTAATTATTAGAAGCATTTTGAAACAGGGCATATCATTTGAATGCCATACGAATGAATGTAATTATCCGTACTGTATCTCGATATTATAATTATGTCATGCATTGTTTGTTTGCGGACTTGTGACTCAGAACTGAAGGAAAAATTATTTGCGCAAAGAAACAACAAACTTCACGAATTTTTCAGTAAATATCAAAGTAAATATATACTCATTTAACCAAAGTACATCTTTGGGATCAGCATGCAATTTCTGCACGTTAAATACAAACGTTATATATCCAGTACTTGTAATGTTTAAGAACACGAAAAAGAAAAGTAAAAAGAAATAATAAATCTATCTCGATACAAGTTTCCCTCTCAAAGTAAAAACCGTTTCTTTTTGTTCAGTTTAACGCCTTCTACTTGGACTGGCAGTTACGATACTAAAATTGAACGTGTAGTTTCGCCAAACATGGAAATTAATATAAAGCGCGATATTAACATAACAATAGCTGGACCTGATTCCGAGTTAGCATCTGTTTTTGTTGATCACGTTTACGCTTCTCGCCCACAATCCATATTCGGAATCAGTATTTAGTACCCGGTGTACGCCTCGCCAAACCAAATGTCATACAAAAGTTCTAATACAAATATTGAACACAGATTTTATCTTGATAACTCTTGTTTCATTTGTGAACAATCCACAGCATTAGAAAATACATAATTTATATCATCCTGACCGCAACAATTTGTTAAAAGCTTGGTGCACTGATTTACCAAAGCAAACACAAATGGCGTAGCTTCTCTCACCAAAACAAAGATTTGCCGAATTCTAAAACTTTGCGAAACAAGACATTGATGTTGAAATTGTTATATCTGTTCATGAAGTTTGTAACATTCATTTCAGTTTTGATACGCAAAAGGCTACCGTATCAGATGGTGTGAGTGACTACCGTGTCAGATGGTGTGAGTGACTACCGTGTCAGATGGGGGAGTGCTAAAATACGAAGTTTTTCTGCAGATATTATAAATCCCTGCCTCACTGATCCCTTCAGTAAATGTTTAGAAACTGATGTTCACATGATGAAATAAGCCAAGGTTTATCCTAGCCATAAAGATGGACTCTTGAATGACCCATTAAATTATAGACCTACTTCTATTCATCCTGTCATTTACAAAATAACGGAGAAACACCATTCTAAGCACATATTTCGCTATTTCAGTAAATGCATTCGTCTAAATCGACCTCGATCTAAGTAAGGGCACAATCAGTCGTTTCAAACTGCACTGACTAAGTTAACAGCTGACTGTCTACTGTCTCTGCTAACTGCCATATACATAACAATTCTTATATTCCATTCACGTGTTCAGCATGAAGAAGTCAGGTAGCCAACCCACTCATAGACATGATCATACTATAAATGAATTCTACATAGACCTGACGAAAATATTATATCACTAAACTGCCTGGAACTGGCATCAGATACTGTCTGCCTCATATAACGTCTTGAGGTATCATCTTTGCTTGTTACCAAGAGAAAACTCGTTCCCAACTAATAAATGACAACCAAGCACACCTAAAAACGTTTGATAACTCAGTTCGCAGAACAACTTCATAAGTGCTTGCTTTCGTTGCTTGACAAGCATGCCCCAGAAACGAAGTGCAGGCTATCCATTCAGAAACGTTCTTTAAGGTATATTATTGTCAAGGGACATACGTTCTCAAATTCCAACGATTTTCTCCCCAGTCTAACTTTCGTCAGTTCTCAATTTTTTCCGCGACAAAGTGCAACCATGCGTGCCAACAAATTTTCAGCCAACACATCGTCATCACACAGTTGTGATACAATATTTCATAGGCAACTTTTAACATCATCTGAGCCTATCTCTACAGATTTCTTACCTAAGATCCTGATGAAGAAAGTACAAAGTATATTTAATTGGAACTGTATGATTAACCTTATTCCTTAATTGACGGTAGGAGTTTGGGCGTACATGACTAATCTCGTGTAGCCTGAACATATTTAGTTTGTTTTGAGTTCTAAATACAGCATCGACTCTAACTCCAGAAGATTCTTGAAACGAAGTTTGTTTGCAGTTTGATGGAAATTTCCATTAAGATGACCCTCATCCGCTCATTCCTGTATCTTGCAAATTCGTAAAATCTAGTTACATTACTTGTTAATTCATTTGTTCAACAGTTACCAGTTATGTTTAATCAGTCTTTGCAACATGAACACTTTCAAAGTAACTGTTATGTACTTATTTTGTTCACCATTACGTTTACATTATCGGATTTGTGCAGTATTAATCCATACTGCTCTGCTTCATACTGCACAGCACGTGTGTCTAAATAGTATACAGTCTGTTAGGAACTATTTTGTATTGTAAGTAAACAATGGACCTTCATGATTTATTAGTTTTGTCTGTAGATGAACTAAGCAAACTGCATAATCTATTTGAAAGTATAGACACAGTATTGACGAAATCATTCTAAAATAGCAAAAAAGCAGATTTGGGGAAAAAATTAGATCATCTCTCTAGGAGACGTCCCATTTTACAAGTCAGTCCAATCACTAACTTCGAAAAGTTTAACTGAAGAATGTTGGTTTTGGAACGAAAGGTAGAACCTCGGAGCCAATAAACCAAGACTACGAAGAAGCTCTATGATTAAGTCCACCCTTCATACCACCAGTAATGGATTCCACTAACCAGCATTAGAACCAGTAAACTATGGCGTCCCGCAAGGCTCTGTTTTAACACCTTTCCTTTTTCTACTCTTTATAAACGATCGACTTATATTCCGTAAATATTTTTATTCCGATATATTTACTTTTAACGCAACTATCCACTATTCTGGCCGCTCTGCTACTGTTGTCGATTATCATTGACAGACCGATATTATCTCTCTTGCAAAGTGGCGTACGCAAATTACAATGCACACAAATCTATCAAAAGCTGTTGGAATGACAAAGCATTCCACTCAGAAGTTTGTTTCTCTGTCGATCCAGCTAAAGTCGGATTTTTTAGTTGTGATATACTGGATATAATAGCCGTAAAAGAAGCCCGATATACTTCCGACCGCTCCATATCCACCAATGTTAATTTCACTTATTTAAACGTATACTCAACATATTCTTAATCAGGTTAATATTCTAAATGGTAATAAGCTTGCTGGACCCGATCAAATTCATCAATATCTAGTTACTTTAATTGACAATTCATTTGTTCAACTGTTACCAATTATTCAGTCTCTGCAGTATGGTCTTATCTTCCACACCCGAAATGGAATATCACACTCATGCTGCTTTGCAATTTTCTCTGTTTCCTTTTAACGCAGTTGATAGTGTTAAAATAGTTATTGAATAATCTTGCCTGAAACTAGAATTGATTATTTGATATAATTTGCAAACGGTGTTGATCATTGTTTTAAAATTTAATAATGCTTTTAGCCAGCCATCGCTACATGTCTTGAAGTATTGATTTTTCAGACGCATAGGATTTTGAAGATAATTTTCTTTCACTTCATTGTGATATTTCTTTGGTGCTAATGTTGCCCCAGTGTACATCCGAATTAGTCATTCCAGCTTTGTGTCGGAGCCTGGCTCGTTGACACATTTCAAGCCTGAATTGACTACTCATCCAAAAATTGCCATTAGTGTTCATCGTAACTGTGGCATAAAGTCACCACATGTTGAAGTTAGAACAGAACTTAAAGTTGCACAATTTGCATAAAAACAGTACAGTATGTAAATCCAGTCATGATTCTCTAAGATAACCCGAAGCAGCATTCTTAAATTTCCAGAATGCTTTCTCTTAGGTTCCAACACTAACTAGGTCAATATTGCACAGTGGTCACTGTGGAAAGGTGGGTTCACTGAGAAAGCGGTTATATATATATTTTATATATAAAATCGTCTTGTAAATCACAAACATTTTCAATAATCTTTTCCTAATTTACCTAATAGTTATTCAAAGAATGAGAAATTTTACAGAAAAGCTAATCTGAATTCAATCGTGATATTGACCAGGTTACGCTGCTCAAATCAAATCTTTTCTTGTAGAACATATTGTCTTTTGCATACATCTATTAGTCCTCCACCTTGGCAGGATCTGTCTTTAAGAATAGGTTGATGAAACCCAGGTACAAATATTTGTGTCTTAGACTGGAATATAAAGTTTTAATTCTTACAGACAGGTAATGGTATTAAAGTCAATCCTAGCACAATTTCATCCAGCCTAATTCTTACTTCATTTATATTTACATGTACAAGTTGAATGTTTATTGAAAATACGGCTATTCCTAGTAAAGTAAGGCTAGTGAATTTTGCTAGTCTTTATTAGTTAACCTGACATCACTACAGACATTAATAGTCTCGACATGAAAAGCGTTGATAAAGTTATCAGATCATATACTGGTATAATAGCTACTTACAATTGCAAATGCTAAAGCACACACACACACACACACACACACACACAAAGATAGATAGATAGATAGATAGATAGATAGATAGATAGATAGATAGATAGATAGACAGACAGACAGACAGATAGATAGATAGATAGATAGATAGATAGATAGATAGATAGATAGATAGATAGATAGATAGATAGATGGATGGATGGATGGATGGATGGATAGATAGATAGATAGATAGATAGATAGATAGATAGATAGATAGATAGATAGATAGATAGATAGATAGATAGATAGATAGATAGATGGATGGATGGATATATGGATGGATAGATAGATAGATAGATAGATAGATAGAGGGAGGGAGATAGATAGATAGATAGATAGATAGATAGATAGATAGATAAAATGGTTTGAAAATGCAACCTTACATAGTCGTCAACAAACGCAAGATACATGGTTTCTTTACCTTGTCATGAAAGGCACATCATCGTTTGGCGACCTTATATAGTCCTAAGACGGCACTAGCTCGTTTTACAATTATGTAATTTTCTTCATTATTAGATTATAATGCTGCAAACTTGTTATGCCATAAGTATTGTATATTAATACATGGTTTCTTTAAATATTATTTATAACGAAAGAATAATAATTACCTGCACAGCATCGTACGGCGAACTGATTAATGTTATTTATTTATTTATTTATTTATTTATTTATTTATTTATTTATTTATTTATTTATTTATCTATTTATTTATTTTATTATTTATTTATTTATTATTTATTTATTTATTTATTTATTTATTTATTTATTTATTTATTTATTTATTTATTTATTTCAATTTATATGGCGCTCAGTCAGCCTCATTGTACGTATAGTAAATAATAGCACAATCATGTTTGCGAAACGCTCAAGTGACAATTGACAATCATTTCATAATGAACCTATAAATATTCCTTATACCGTAATAAGAATTCATTATTGTTCAATATGCATATAATGTTGGCGAAACTGCTCGGTTACGAATGGTCTGGATACTACCTGTTGCTATTTCCAGAACCTTTAAAAGCCACGAAACTGCCTGCTTCCATTTCAGGACCTGTTACACTTTGAAAATGCGCCGCAATTTCGCAACCTTACATATTCCTCAAAAAGCACAAGGCCTTTCCAAAACGAAACCGCCTGCATAAGGAATCATTTGCAAGTATGTCCGAAGACTGCACATACTGTATTTTCAGACAATAATATAATACTGAAACGGCGCCAATTCCAATCTTATCTAAACTTAATTTTGCTCAGATAAAAAAATAACAAAAATAACATACTAGATATGTTTCAGGTAATCTGATAAAATGGTTTGAAACTTGTCCGTTTAAAATGTACGTATTCACGAGAAACGATTATAAATGATGGGGAACCACAAGGTTCCGTACTTTATCCTCCCTTGTTTCTAGTTTATGAAGACGATGTGACGATATTATGAGCTCTCTCACCTGTCTCCTTGCACATGAATAATTTAAGTTGCTAGAATTGTGCCAAATCACACTGTATCATATTGTGACAACAAATATGTTTAAACTAGATCTAAAACATGGTAAACAGCTAGACAGTTTGATTTGAAGTATTGTCTGGCTATTTCTGACCAGTGTAGTTGAAAATAAGAATGTCTATATTTCTTCCATGGTACACTAGTCATATTGATGACCAGGAACTCTAACATGTGGCATGTCACCTCCATCCAATTTACTAGATTTTATTGTGTATATGAATGGGCAGGACATCACGAGGTCAGAGTAGGGCTTGCTTTCAACGTGAGTCTACAACCCCTTGGATTGGAAAATGATAGTTTCAGAAGCTGATTTTCAGACTAGTGCTTTTAAAATGTTGAAAATATGCTGTCGAATTTGTATCAGAAAATTATAACATGTCACTTCGACATTGAAGACATTAATGAGCTGTTCAGTTGCTCTATCTTATTTATGTCGCATTGCATCTCAGGAAATTATATATGATTGATTCGGTCTATACATGTAGGTAATCAAACTGCACAGTATGATATGGGCTATTAAAGGTATCATCCTAAGAGCATATTTGGCTTGATACACTATTATTTTTATTCTTCTTCTTCTTCTTCTTCTTCTTCTTCTTATTATTATTATTATTATTATTATTATTATTATTATTATCATTATTATTATTATTATTATTATTATTATTATTATTATTATTATTATTATTATTATTATTATTATCTTGCTGTTGTTGCTACTTATGTGGTGTTGATGGTGGTGCTACTCTGTGATTGTTGCTGACTGTTGGTATTTGTTTATTTTTTAGTTTTCTTGCACAATATTTGGGGACTCGAGAGCAAACAGAAAACAGAATAGAATTACCAACAGTCAGCAACAATTATTATTATTATTATTAGTAGTAGTAGTAGTAGTAGTAGTAGTAGTAGAAGTAGTAGTAGCAGTAGTGGTAGTAGTAGTAGTAATAGTAGTATTAGTAGCTGTAGTAGTATTAGTAGTAGCAGTGTCATTATAATTAGTAGTAGTAGTATGTTTTCGTATTATTAGTATTATCATCATTGTTAGTAGTTGCAGTTGTAATAGTAGAATAGTAGTAGTAGTTATAGTATTAGTAGCAGTAGGAGTAATAATAGTAGTAGTAGTATCATTATCATTATCATTAGTAATATTATTATTATTATTATTATTATTATTATTATTATTATTATTATTATTTCCATTAGTAGTAGTTTTATTATCATTAGTAATATTGTTATTATTATCATTATTATTATTATTATTATTATTATTATTATTATTATTATTATTATTATTATTATTATAGCAGCTGTTTTTATTATTGTTAGTATTAATATAATTAACGTTTTATTTTGTGACACATACGGGTACCTCCATAATTTATCATCAAAATAAATGTTTTATTATTTTGATTTTTTCGAGTAAAATTTGTGGTTGTACTTGTTTGTGTTCTACGGATAATCTTATTTTTTGTCGGGGATATCCTACTATCAAAAGAAAAATTGAACAAAATTTAATTATTCCGTATAACCAATTTGGGGTATATTTCGAAATTGCTCAAACATTTTATGCAAAATATACTACACAAATGCTGTAATCTGAATAATAAGTATTTGAGGTTGAAAAAGGGGCATCTTTTGATGAAAATGCCCATTAACTTTGCCCATCTCCTTTAAATATATGATCAATATCGTAAGTGTGATGGCAATAAAATAATTTACTTATGGTCCATAGTTACTTCTTAAACATTTGGTTTATATATCGTAATTTATGCTGAAAAAGTAATAAAATGTATCAACGATAAATGTGCACAACTGCTGTAAGCACTAAACGCGTACAATTCTTCTCACTCAATAATAGATGTCCGATAGAATACAAAGGCAAATGTTTGCTTCATCAGTGTTATTGCTCCTGAGAAACGTCCCATTCTTAATTCATGAGGCTCTCTTGATCTGTAGTAATTTAATATGATTGCTTTTTTATAAATAAGTGTAGGTAACGATACGACCATCCCAGGTGACCGTACGTGAGAATTAGCAATAAACTCATTGGATCGTAATTTATTGTTTCTTTTATGTCACCTCAAGTCATTATGGAAACTGTCAAACCACTCATAAATATTAAACATGGCTTTAAATTTTAAATAAACATAGATTTGATAAAACAGGGTTTAATAAGCTGAGTCACTTTTGCATAAGGCTGGTTTTGCTTTTTAAATGTTGAAAAATTCTTGCCTAGGGTAAACTCGGAACGTACAATATATTCAAAAAGTCATGATAGCGGATACATACTTATTTATTAGCAATTCAGAGGGAACAAAAACACCCTGACCACAAGTTTGTTCATGTTATAGTTATAGCTATAGATCTAACCTTCTCATTACAAAGTCAGATGTACGAACACGAAACAAACAAGCTGCAGGAAACGTATGAGAGAGAGAGAGAGAGAGAGAGAGAGAGAGAGAGAGAATAATTAGGTTATTTGTTGATTGGTTTGTGACGCTACCGCTGCCAGTGATACATTAAGGAAATTGTTTAAAATACGTTCAGAAATTTAAACCGCTATAAATAGTTAGAGCTTTAGTTAAATTAAAAATTGTTATATTACATCTCCATAGAACTGCTAGTGGTTAGAGCGTCCGCCCCGGATGCGGGAGGTCGTGGGTTCGAACCCCGGCCGAGTCTTACCAAACTAATAGTTGCCTCTCTAGGCGATCAGCATTAAGAAGTTAGTGTTTGGACTGGTATCTCAAGCAATTCGAGAAATGCACTAATGATCACTTTCATGTGTATAACTTCCAATATATATGATGTTCTTTTGTTATGTACTAAAACATCTTATTGTACCACATGATGTATGGATATGTATCATGGGCCAGTGGCCTGCATTATAAATAAAAATTACTATTATTAGTATTAGTATTAGTATTAGTATTATTATTAGTATTATCATCATCATCTTCATTATTATTATTATTATTATTATTATTATTACTACTACTACTACTATTACTATTGTTGTTGTTGTGCTGCTGTTGCTGTTGTTATTATTATTATTTTTAGGCAAGAAGTTCAGGATGAAACTAAATCAGCGGAAAGATTGATGAGATTATATTATCAAATGGTACTTAGAGTTCTTAGGAGATTTAGATTTCTGTAACATGAAAAACTGTGCTTAGAACGGGTACCTTGCAAATCAGAGTTAATATAGGAAGATGTAAAAAATATTTGTTATAAAGAAAGATTGTGTGAAATTTGTAATGTTAATATCGAAAATTAATTCCATTGTATTACTAATTCTTCGCTATATGTACAATTGAGAAGAACATATTTATTCACTTTTGTAAATAAAAATCCAACTTTGGAAAAATGTAGGACTTTTATACACAATCACACTAGGAAAATTCTGATAACTAACATTGCAATGTTTACTATCAAAGCTTTGAAGATTAGAGAAGCCGTTCTATCATCAACTCCTGCTACATAAGATTTCTGTTTGTTCCATTGCAGGCATTAGGGTTCTATTGAATTTATATTATGTGATTAATGTTTAAGATATATTGGTATTTCAACAAATTAGAAGAAACAAATACAACAATGATCCCTTCGAATAAATAAGATGTTCTACCGTTACACGTAAAAACACATTTTTGTACTTCGTGATGTATGGATATCTATAAAGGCCAGTGACATGTATTACAAATAAACATTATTATTATTATTATTATTATTATTATTATTATTATTAATAATATTGAGGTTGATGTTATTGTTCTTGTACAGTTCAAACCAAAAACCAAATACCATCATTTGCAATATAGAAAGCGGCTAATATCACAATTTCCTGTAAGTAAATAAATATGAAAATATACATGTACACTATGCGTCGTGAACACAAAACGTTATTGTTTACAAATGTCTTTACATGACTGCAGTTATAGGATGCAGCTGAAACTGACAGACGAATTATTGAGATCAGAGTTTGAAATATCTGATGCCCAGTATTAGTTCAAAATATTGATACAAATACAATTTGTAAAAAAAATCTGCCACACTTTATTCAACCTAGAAAATGTAATATTGTTTGTCAACACTTATACTATTGAACGTATGAAGAATGTAAAAAGCCAGAATTAATTTTTATTATTGTTAATATTATTGTTGTTATTGATCTTCTTCGTCATTTACGTTTCGCTTTTGTGGGTGGGGTGGGTTGGGTTAGGGGCAGTCCTTGTAAGTTAAATTCTCTGAAATAACGCGTGACAGAATACTTATTGGCAGATGCCAATGTGTGGTTAGTTTTACGTTCTGAAGAGGAAATTTTGCAGACTGTTTTTATTTTGTTTTTTCTTGATATGTTGTTCTATGTCGTGCTGTTTACTTCTGTAAAATGACGTTAATTGTCTAATGATATTGACATCAACAAAATACACTATACTGATTTTGATAAAATATAGACGATACCACACTGATAAAGAATAAAAAAGGAATTCAGAAAATAATAGGTATCATACTTAAAATAAACTTACGAACTACGTGTCCACGAGAACAAAGAAAACAACGATACGTAGTTGTGTCATTGAATAAGAAATAAGGGGTCATTTTATAATACTACGCCAATTTTGTGGAGTATTACATGTCCCGTTGTAGTTGACCTAGTACAGCACATACGTCAATCAAGCTCCAAACAAAAGACTATATATCAAATAAAAAGCAATAGATCATGAACGTAATTTCTAAACTGTTTTATCAGAGTTGTTTTATTGCCTGAGGGACATATTTTAATGTTGCATCAAACCTCTGTTTTCCCCCATACCCGTTTGATCCAAGTTAACTTAGCTTTAATAAGGAACCTGGTGCTTTTTTAAAATACGCGAGAACCTACAATCCGTTTTAAACTTAAATACATAATTGCTTCGTTTCAATGTAGGCGAGTACATAATGATTACATCAAAGACGTGTACGATAAACACTATGATTTTGCTTTCAAAGGTATTCTTCGTAAAGTTATAAAGAGTACAGGAGAACACCGTGATTATGGCACGATTTTATCTAAGTCTTTGTGTGAAAACAGTTCATAAAATGTGATAGTCGTGCAAACGCTGATACGATGGGCATATGCAAACTATATTCTAAAGGTTTACCTCTCTCTCTCTCTCTCTCTCTCTCTCTCTCTCTCTCTCTCTCTGCCTCTGACTGTCTGTGTCATTCTATTAATTTCTCTTCCGATACTAATTTTGAAAGAAGAACTAATTTGTCAGAGCAACACTCACTGAATTGGTTGGTAGCCATTGGGAAAACAACCCTAAATGACTTGGTAGGTAGCCCTTATGACAACATCCCTCAATACGTTGGCAGGTAACCCTTATGACAACATCCCTCAATAAGTTGGTAGGTAGCCCTTATGACAACATCCCTCAATACGTTGGTAGGTAGCCCTTATGACAACATCCCTCAATAAGTTGGTAGGTAGCCTTAATGACAACATCCTTAAGCAAGTTGGTAGGTAACCCTTATGACAACATCCCTCTATAAGTTGGTAGGTAGCCCTTATGACATCATCCCTGAATACGTTGGTAGGTAGACTTTATGTCAACATCCCTCTATAAGTTGGTAGGTAACCCTTGTGACAACATCCCTCTTTAAGTTGGTAGGTAGCCCTTATGACATCATCCCTGAATACGTTGGTAGGTAGCTTTTATGACAACATCCCTCTATAAGTTGGTAGGTAACCCTTGTGACAACATCCCTCTACAAGTTGGTAGGTAGCCCTTATGACATCATCCCTGAATACGTTGGTAGGTAGCCTTTATGACAACATCCCTCTATAAGCTGGTAGGTAACCGTTGTGACAACATCCCTCTACAAGTTGGTAGGTAGCCCTTATGACATCATCCCTCAATACGTTGGTAGGTAGGTAGGTAGCCTTTATGACAACATCCCTCAGTAAGTTGGTAGGTAACCCTTATGACAACATCCCTCAATAAGTTGGTACGTAGCCCTTATGACAACATCCCTCAATAAGTTGGTACGTAGCCAACGTGAGATGATAACCAGTATGTAGTTATGAACCACAGAGAGGCAAACATAAATAAGATGAAATGACAGACCTTCGAAACTAAATAGAAATAAATACGACTAACAGACCAAAGCATTCGATGAGAGGAGCATCAAAGCAGTTTATTATGCATAGTTTCTAGTTTATTCAATAGTAAGGCTCGTAATACTAGATTCTCTTTATTATCATCATGTGCCTTCAGACAAAACGTGAAGGACAATCAAGATTCGTTTCATGTTGAAAGAATGCATAGTATATTCACAAGACACATTACAAATACATAAAATGGAAAGCATCTTGACACAATTGCCCTGAATGGTTTCTTAGATCAATGTAGTTATCCTTCAGTACATCTAAAGTCAGTCCTCTTGGTCCCATTGCCACAGACAAGGCCATATTCCATGGGTGAGGGTGGTACACAGATCCAAATAAATGTCATGCCAAATGAGAATAGAAATAAGTAAAAGTTTATCGAATTGTATTTGTAAAAAATCTTCAAACAAACTATAACTTCTTGACTCGATGACAATCCTAGAAACTTATCCAGAAACAAGATTGTCTGTATGTCTGGATGGGGAGATGCCTGTATGCCTGGATGGGAAGATGTCTGTATGTCTGGATGGGGAGATATCTGTATGTATGGATGGGGAGATGACTGTATGCCTGGATGGGGAGATGTCTGTATGCCTGGATGGGGAAATGTCTGTATGTATGGATGGGGAGATGTCTGTATGTATGGATGGGGAGATGACAATATACCTGGATGGGGAGATGTATGTATGCCTGGACGGGGAGATGTATGTATGCCTGAATGGGTAAATGTCTGTATGTCCGGATGGGGAGATGTCTGTATGTATGGATGGGGAGATGACTGTATGCCTGGATGGGGATATGCCTGTTTGCCTGGATGGGGAGATGTCTGTATGCCAGGACGGGGAGATGTCTGTATGTATGGATGGGGAGATGACTGTATGCCTGGATGGGGAGATGCCTGTATGCCTGGATGGGGAGATGTCTGCATGCCTGGATGGGGAGATGTCTGTATGCCTGGATGGGGAAATGTCTGTATGTCTGGATGGGGAGATGTCTGTATGTATGGGTGGGGAGATGTTTGTATATTTGGATGGGGAGATGACTGTATGCCTGGATGGGGAAATGTCTGTATGTCTGGATGGGGAGATGTCTGTATGTATGGGTGGGGAGATGTCTGTATATATGGATGGGGAGATGTCTGTATGCCTGGATGGGGAAATGTCTGTATGTCTCGATGGGGAGATGTCTGTATGCCTTAATGGGGAGATGTCTGTATGTATGGATGGGGAGATGCCTGTATGCCTGGATGGAGAGATGGCTGTATGCCTGGATGGGGAGATGTCTGTATGCCTGGATGGGGAGATGTATATATGTATGAATGGGGAGATGTCTGTATGTATAGATGGGGAGATGACTGTATTCCTGGATGGGGAGATGTCTGTATGCCTGGATGGGGAGATGTATGCATGTATGGATGGGGAGATGTCTGTATGTATGGATGGGGAGATGACTGTATTCCTGGATGGGGAGATGTATGTATGCCTGGATGGGGAGATGTATGTATGTATGGATGGTGAGATGCCTGTATGCCTGGATGCGATGTCTGTATATCTGCATGGGGAGATGTCTGTATGTATGGATAGGGAGATGCCTGTATGCCTGGATGGGCAGACGTCTGTATGTCTGGATGGGGAGATATCTGTATGTCTGGATGGGGAGATGTATGTATGTATGTATGGGGAGACGTATGTATGTCTGGATGGAGAGATGTTTGTATGTATGGATGGGAAGATGTCTGTATGTCTGGATACGGAGATGTATGTATGTTTGGATGGGGAGATGTCTGCATGCCTGAATGAAGAGAAAGGTTTATGTTGTGCTTTTGGTGTCTTACGGTACATAAGCACAGGAAAGAATGGATAGTGCTAAATCAGTTGAAGCAAAGAACTTTGCCCAAAAAATAACAGAGCACAATTCGAACACGAAATATTTTCCTTGCAAGTCAAGTACGCTTACCACTGTCCTACTTTAACTTGCTGGATGAGAAATATATTATGAGCTTATGTCATATTGGAGTACGAAAGGAACATGCAACAAATAAATAAAGTCAACATGTGTCCCTTCACATATATTCTTGTAAACCCTTCAACAAACCAAAATTGGCATACAATATTATTTTCTTTTTTCACACAATAAGTTCAATTTAAAAGTTCGGTGTATAAGTATGTGTCAATAACTCTTTCCATGATGCTGACATCATGGATAAAAGATCATTAGTCCCATCGCAGATACTTGCAAGATATACCTACATGCCAGTATTGGTTAAAATCCAATATTTGTGACCGCTCCCGTGTCCTAGTGGTTAGAGCGTCCGCCTCGGATGCAGGAGGTCGTGGGTTCGATCCTCAGCCGAGCCATACCAAAGATGTATAAAATGGTACTAACAGCTGCCTAGTTTGACGCTCAGAAGAAAGAGGTTAGTGTTATGACTGGTCGGCCTGGTGTCAGGATACTGTGACTGGGTGGAACATCATGCCACATGTCTGCGGCATAATGCCCCAGTGCTAGACAACACTATAAACTGCCACACTGCAGACATCGTAGCGAAATGACTGAAAAATTGTTAAAAGCTACGTTGAAAATCCAAATCTCTCTCTCTCTCTCTCTCTCTCTCTCTCTCTCTCTCACACACACACACACACACACACACATACACAATATTTGTGTTTGTATTTGTTGTGTCAATATTATAATTCAAAAACCCATACTATGATTATTGGACTGACATAAATCAAGGTATTCTTTAGATATATCCAGCAAACCGACACCATAAAAGTTCATTCATTTTTTTGTGTCATCGTGATCACATAGACTATTTTTGTATATGCGAGGCATGACCTTTATTTTGTTGACAAGGTCAAAGCTGCTTTTCAAACTAATTTACAATAGTGGTGCCATATTTATACTCTGATGTATAACATTATCATTTAGGGTCAAATAAATACTGCAGGAAATGTTTCAATGACGATGGCACTTTCTGTTCCGAAGGAGAAGTGTTAACAGTGCCGACCTTTATGGTTTATGGTTGCCCTGTTGGCTGTCAGACAGGCGCCATTTTAGTTTCTGGATCAACAATGTATTTAAAACATGCTTCAACGAAACTCTATTTATATAAATGTCCGACAATATGGCTGTTTTGAAGGCACTGTTTTAATTTACAAAATCTACATATCGTAAGGAGTTTGCATTGAAAACGTCATGTCGAAAATGCCATTTCGTTGACCAGGAACACCTAGAATTTCAAGACAGCCGACATGACATCTATTTTGGAAATGCAGATCAGCACTATTTCTATTTAGGACCAGTGATGTATTGCAGAAGATACTTAGAAAATAAAAACATGTTGATTTAATCAGATGTAGCAGGCATTCTTTGATTTTAGATAGACAGCATTTGAATCAGGACAATCTGTAATGTAATAACTGTTCTATGATGGCCACCGAGGCATTCAGTAACAGGAACAACAATCTTTGGAAGATGCCACATTGGCAGCCCTATTGGAAGTACGACCGGTGCCATTTACATTCAACAACATGAACTATGAAGTAATTCTGTTAAAATCCGAGGAGAATATGATCACGTTGAGGAAGAGTAGTGATAGCAACATTTTCAAGATGGGAGCCGTGGTTGCCATATTGGGTGTCTGATGGTCACCATATTTCTTTATGAAGAATTAATAAACGTTAAGGTGAATATGTGTGTTATGTTTCAAAACAATCCTCTCAACAATTTAGAAGGCGTAAGATAAAATATTTTCTTAGTGGATGCATTGCGCGCCAGACGAAAGGACGGACGAATGGACGGACGACGGTCGACAAGTCAATCCATAAGGTCGTCGGAAATTTGAGCAATAGAGCTAAACGTGTTCAGGAAAGCTTTATTATGTTTAATATTTGGTGCATACCACTGGTAATACTTTAAGCAAATCAATATTTTCAGAAAAAGTATTTTAAAGTACATATATATTTATATGTTGTTTTTTTTTTTGTAACACTGCGATGTGTTTGAAATTGTTTTAAAAACTATGTTTCTTGTTTAATCAATATTTATTTAGTTTGCTAAATGATAATCGTTGTTATCTGGGATAAAATGTATTTTAAAAAAAAACAACAACCACATGAAAAAGGTGATACTAATGGAAAACGTGTTTCCTTAATTCTTGAGAACCCTATTGTCCCTGAAAAAGAGAGCAATTCCTTTTTACGGTCACCGTCTGGTGTCTAGAGACATAAAATCGCTTGACCTTAAACAATGCTACATTAATAAACAATTGATTTAACTGATATTTAGGATTTAGTGTGTCTTCAGAAATCCACATTATTCAAATTTTGGTTGGAATATGCCACAAAATGGATGAAAATGAAACGATAAGAATAATTTTTACATCAATCAAAGGAGATAATATAAGGATTGAAGAGGAATCTCGTTGTGTTTGAAAGACGACACCTTGAGTCTCCTAAAAAGAAAATTTAAAACAAAGACAAAGATGGAGTTTGCAAAGATTCGTTCTCAAGAATTAAGGAAACACGTTTTCCATTAGCATCACCTTATTCATGTGGTTGTTGTTATTTTTTTTTTTTTACATTGTATCCCAGATAACAACGATGATCATTTAGCAAACTAAATTAATATTGATTAAACAAGAAACATAGTTTTCAAAACAATTTCTAGACATTTTTACGCCTATTACATTTATATTTAGTCTTACATCTTTATTTATCTACCTGTACATGTGTATCAGGATATTGATATATTCGTGTATATCTATCTATCTATCTATCTATCTATCTATCTATCTATCTATCTATCTATCTATCTATCTATCTATCTATCTATCTATCTATCTATCCATCCATCCATTCATCCATCCACGCATTATCCATCCATCCATCCATCTATCTATCTATCTATATATATTTATCTATCTATCTATCGATCTATCTATTTATCTATCTATATATCTATTTATTTATTTATCTATCTATCTATCTATCGATATGTCTATCTATCTATCTATCTATTTATCTATCTATTTATTTATCTATCTATTTATTTATCTATCTATCTATTTATCTATCTATCTATCTATCTATCTATCTATCTATATATATATATATATATATATATATATATATATATATATATATATATATATATATATATATATATATATATATATATATATATATATATATATATATATATCTTTGTGTTTGTGTGTTTGTTTATCTATCCATCTTTATTTTTCAAATTTATAAATTTTAAAGTCTGAATGAATTTCATTATACCGGGATGGTTAATAAATACAGCACGCATCTAATGTTGCTGTGTGTTGCTGTTGTTGCTGATGTTGTAGGGTTTAACGCCATTTTTCAGCACAAGATGATAAAAACATGGCGGTCAGTACAAATGTAGGAGGAAGAACCCAGGAAAAAATCCGGAAAGAACCACCGACAAACGAGAAGCTATTGGCAAGCCTTCTCACATACAGACATTTGCCGAATCAGAGGTTCGTATACACGAAGACAAAGGTGAGATGTAGTGATCCTTAACGGTGAGCGCTTTAGATCACATGACCATTCAGGACCTCCATCTATGTATGTATGTATGTATGTATGTATGTATGTATGTATGTTGTTATAGGTTTTAACGCCATTTTTCAGTACAATATAGGCTATACATGGCGGCCAGTATTAATGGTGGAGGAAGAACCCGTGAAAACCCGGAAAGGACCACAGACCCACGAGAAGCTACCGGCAAGCTTTCTCACATACCTACATTGGCCGAGCCCGAGACTCGAACTCACGCAGACAGCGGTGAGATGGCAGTGGTCCGTAACGGTGTGCGCTTTAGACCACTCTGCCACTCGGGGTCCCTGTATGTATGCATGTATGTATGTATGTATGTATGTATGCATGTATGTATGTATGTATGTATGTATGTATGTATGTATGTATGTATGTATGTATGTATGTATGTATGTGTTTATTTATTTATTTATATCCTTTTCATGCAATTACTGCTCTCGCAAATATGTCCAACCTTATCAAAGGTCAAATTTTATGTCTGGAATTTTCCAGCAAGTTGTGCATGAATTAGACCCCCAACAGCTTAAGGCATTTGCCTGTCACCCTGAAAGTCACTGGACATTAGAAAGATTTCATCAAACTTTGATGTACATGATTCGGTCAAGGGGATAACAAAAACACAATATACAAAAGTGCAAGTACAGTGACATTTTGAGGGTAATTTGTATTTTTTAAAAATCATATTTCGAGCATGAACTGTAGAAGGCGAGGAAAATGCATATGAAAAACATTTTATGTCATGTTTCGGATTGGGAGGGGCGCATTTGATCCGTGTGGGGAAAACAAAAAAACATGTTCGAATTTGCCATGGTTGGCCACCGAAAGAGTATATTTGCTGGATGAAGTTT
>CM068832.1:100889247-100971747 GCA_028554795.2 Sinohyriopsis cumingii
CCTCATTCAAATAAAAAATTCAATTTTGTCTTCGTACTCATATAAATCGTTTTGGAAAATGATAAAGGCCTTACGGGACTGACTATTTTCTTAGACATTATCGCATATCTCCGGAAAAAAATGATCAAAATTGAGGAAAACCATTAGAACTTTGCCAGTAGTCAATTCTTTCTTGACACGAGCGCTTTTACTTTAACTGTTGTTTCATTGCCTTCTCGTGGTTTTACCCTACTTCATTTCTTTAGAAAATCATCCGTCTTTGAAATTTCTGAGATTATTTATTACTGTAATTTATAACATATAACACGTCCAAGTATCTTTATAACACAGAGCATGAAACTCATTAGTTGTCATGGAAACCAATGCACAGCCTGAAAGTCTGTCTTCTTCACAACGTGTTTAAAAGTTGGAAGACTTTGCGAGCAAAACTCCATTAAGCTTAATAATGACATGCAGACTCTGTTCACATAAAAGAGGATGTAATTTTTGCGTCTTATATATATATATATATATATATATATATATATATATATATATATATATATATATATATATATACTGATTGTTCGCGTCATTTTAACATCTGATTTTTTGTCTGCTTGGTTTTAAATAAACTATTCTGCATCTGCTGCAAGTAAAGTAGAATATGAAAGCTCCTCATGTCTTGATAATGTTTGTGTTTGTGTGTGATCTGTATTTTTAACGTAGCTTTAACAAAGTTGCAGTCATATCGCTACGATGTCTGCAGTGTGACAGTTTACAGTGATGTCTAGCACTGGGGCATCATGCCACAGACATGTTGCATGATGTCCCACCCAGTCACATTATCCTGACACCAATCCGACCAGTCCTAACACTAACTTCTTAATGCCGAGCGCCAAGCTAGGTAGCTGTTAGTACCATTTTTGTAAGTCTTTGATATGACTCGGCCGGGTATCGAAACCACGCATCCGAGGCGGACGCTCTAACCACTAGGCCACCGGACATGTCTTGATAAGAATCACACTGTCGATTGTGATAATCAGATACTGTTAGATTTTATTAGTTTCATAGATGGTTATGATGATCATTTATATGTAAATAATGCCAGATTTCTTAAGAAGAAACAAATCAGAATTGCTTTGTGAAATTGGTTTCTGTAATTTTGATGGCAGCAATCTAACCTGAATATACTCTAATCATGGTCTTAGTTTGTATAGAGCTGATTCCTTGTCTTAGTGTGTATAGAATTTAATCCTTTTTTAGTATGCACATAGTTTAATCCTTTTGTCAGTGTGTACATGGTTTATTCCTTTTCTTAGTGTGTATATAGTTTAATCTTTTTTTTAGTGTGTATATAGTTTAATCCTTTTCTTAGTGTGTACATAGTTTAATCCTTTTCTTAGTGTATACATAGTTTAATCCTTTTTCAGTGTGTACATAGTTTATTCCTTTTCTTAGTGTGTATATAGTTTAATCCTTTTTTTAGTGTGTATATAGTTTAATCCTTTTCTTAGTGTGTACATAGTTTAATCCTTTTCTTAGTGTATACATAGTTTAATCCTTTTTTAGTGTGTACATAGTTTATTCCTTTTCTTATTGTGTATATAGTTTAATCCTTTTTTAAGTGTGTATATAGTTTAATCCTTTTTTTAGTGTGTATATAGTTTAATCCTTTTCTTAGTGTGTACATAGTTTAATCCTTTTTCAGTGTGTACATAGTTTATTCCTTTTCTTAGTGTGTATATAGTTTATTCCTTTTCTTATTGTGTATATAGTTTAATCCTTTTCTTAGTGTGTACATAGTTTAATCCTTTTCTTAGTGTATACATAGTTTAATCCTTTTTCAGTGTGTACATAGTTTATTCCTTTTCTTAGTGTGTATATAGTTTAATCCTTTTTTTAGTGTGTATATAGTTTAATCCTTTTCTTAGTGTGTACATAGTTTAATCCTTTTCTTAGTGTATACATAGTTTAATCCTTTTTCAGTGTGTACATAGTTTATTCCTTTTCTTAGTGTGTATATAGTTTAATTCTTTTTTTAGTGTGTGTATAGTTTAGTCCTTTTCTTAGTGTGTACATAGTTTAATGCTTTTTTTAGTGTATACATAGTTTAATCCTTTTTCAGTGTGTACATAGTTTATTCCTTTTCTTATTGTGTATATAGTTTAATCCTTTTTTAAGTGTGTATATAGTTTAATCCTTTTCTTAGTGTGTACATAGTTTATTCCTTTTCTTAGTGTATACATAGTTTAATCCTTTTTCAGTGTGTACATAGTTTAATCCTTTCCTTAGTGTGTATATAGTTTAATCCTTTTTTAGTGTGTATATAGTTTAATCCTTTTCTTAGTGTGTACATAGTTTAATCCTTTTCTTAGTGTGTATATAGTTTAATTTTTTTTAGTGTGTACATAGCTTAATCCTTTTCTTAGTGTGTACATAGTTTAATCCTTTTCTTAGTGTGTTTATAGCTTAATCCTTTTTCACTGTGTACATAGTTTATTCCTTTTTTTAGTGTGAATATAGTTTAATCCTTTTCTTAGTGTGTATATAGTTTGATTATTTTTTTAGTGTGTACATAGTTTAATCCTTTTCTTAGTGTGTACATAGTTTAATCCTTTTCTTAGTGTGTATATAGCTTAATCCTTTCTTTAGTGTGTACATAGTTTAATCCTTTTCTTAGTGTGTACATAGTTTAATCCTTTTCTTAGTGTGAACATAGTTTAATCCTTGCTTTTCTGTACAGAGTTTAATCTTTGTTTTAAAGTGTACACAGTTTAATCTTTGTCTTAATGTGTACACAGTTTAATCCTTGTCTTTGTGTGTATGCAATTTAATCCTTGTCTTAGTGTGTAAAGAGTTTAGTCATTGTCTTGGTGTGTATATAATTCAGTCCTTGTCTTAGTGTGTATAAAATGCAGTCCTGGTCTTAGTGTGTATACAGTTTAGTCATTGTCTTGGTGTGTATATAATTCAGTCCTTGTCTTAGTGTGTATAAAATTCAGTCCTGGTCTATAGTGTGTATAGGGTTTAGCCATTGTCTTAGTGTGTTTAGAGTTTAGTCATTGTCTTGGTGTGTATAAAATTCAGTCCTTGTCTTAGTGAGTATAAAATTCAGTCCTGGTCTATAGTGTGTATAGGGTTTAGCCATTGTCTTAGTGTGTTTAGAGTTTAGTCATTGTCTTAGTGTGTTTAGAGTTTAGTCATTGTCTTAGTGTGTTTAGAGTTTAGTCATTGTCGTAGGGTGTATAGAGGTTAGTTATTGTTGTAGTGTATATAGACTTTATTCCGTGTCTGGTGTGTATAGACTTTAATCATTGTCTCGATGTGTATAGATCTTAACCATTGCCTTGGTATGTACATACTTTATTCCTTGCCTTGGTGTGCATCAACTTTAGACTTTGCCTTGGTGTGTATAGACTTTAACCGCTGCCTTAGTGTGTATACACTTTAATCATTGCCTTGGTGTGTACAGACTTTGGTCATTGCCTTGGTGTGTATAGATTTTAATCATTGCCTTGATGTGTATATACTTTAACCGTTGCCTTAGTGTGTATAGACTTTAATCGTTGCCTTGGTGTGTATAGACCTTAATCATTTCCTTGGTGTGTATAGACTTTAATCATTGCCTTGGTGTGTATAGACTTTAGTCATTGCCTTGGTGTGTATAGACTTTAATAATTGCCTTGGTGTGTATAGACTTTAGTCATTGTCTTGGTGTGTATAGACTTTAATAATTGCCTTGGTGTGTACATACTTTAATCATTGCCTTGGTGTGATAGACTTTAACCATTGTCTTTGACTTTAACCGTTGCTTAGTGTGTATAGACTTTAATCATTGCCTTGGTGTGTATAGACTTTAGTCATTGCCTTGGTGTGTATAGACTTTAATCATTGCCTTAGTGTGCATATGGTTTAATCATTACCTTGGTTTGTGCAGACCTTATTCATTGCCTGGTGTGTATTTACTTTAGTCATTGCCTTTGGTGTGTAGAGACCTTGATCATTGTTTTTGGTGTGTATAAACTTTAATCACATTTCTTGGTGTGTAAAGAATTTAATCATTTACTTGGTTTGCACAGACTTTAGTCATTGCCTTGGTTTGTATATACTTTAATCATTGCCTTGGTGTGTATATAGTTTAATAATTGCCTTGGTGTGTATAGAGTTTAATAATTGACTTGGCGTGTATAGACTTTAATTATTGCCTTGGTGTATATAGACTTTAATCATTGCCTTAGTGTGTATAGAGTTTAATAATTTCCTTGGTGTGTATAGACTTTAATCATTGCCTTGTTATGTATATACTTTAATCATTACCTTAGTGTGTAGAGTTTAATAATTGCCTTGGTGTGTTTAGACTTTAATCATTGCGTTGGTATGTATAAAGATTAATCATTGTCTTAGTGTGTATATACTTTAATTATTGCCTTGGTGTGTACAGACTTTAGTCATTGCCTTGGTGTGTATAGATCTTATCATTGCCTTGGTGTGTATAGACTTTAATCATTGCTTTAGTGTGTATAGAGTTTAATCATTGCCTTAGTGTGTATCGAGTTTAATCATTGCCTTGGTGTGCATATAGTTTAATCATTTCCTTGGTGTGTATAGAGTTTAATCATTGCTTTGGTGTGTATAGAGTTTAATCAATGCCTTGGTGTGTATAGTGTTTAATCATTGCTTTGGTGTGTATAGAGTTTAATCAATGCCTTGGTGTGCATAGAGTTTAATCATTGCCTTGGTGTGTATAGACTTTAATCATTGTCTTGGTGCGTATAGACTTTAATCATTGACTTAATGTGTATAGACTTTAATCATTGCCTTGGTGCGTTTAGACTTTAATCATTGCCTTAATGTGTATAGAGTTTAATCATTGCCTTGGTGCGTATAGACTTTAATCATTGCCTTAGTGTGTATAGAGGTTAATCATTGCCTTAGTGTGTATATAGTTTAATCATTGCCTTGGTGTGTATAGAGTTTAATCATTTCCTTGGTATGTATAGAGTTTAATCATTGCCTTAGTGTGTATAGAATTTAATCATTGCCTTAGTGTGTATAGAGTTTAATCATTGCCTTAGTGTGTATAGAGTTTAATCATTGCCTTAGTGTGTATAGAGTTTAATCATTGCCTTGGTGCGTATAGACTTTAATCATTGCCTTAGTGTGTATAGAGGTTAATCATTGCCTTAGTGTGTATATAGTTTAATCATTGCCTTAATGTGTATAGAGTTTAATCATTGCCTTAGTGTGTATAGAGTTTAATCATTGCCTTAATGTGTATAGAGTTTAATCATTGCCTTAGTGTGTATAGAGTTTAATCATTGCCTTGGTGCGTATAGACTTTAATCATTGCCTTAGTGTGTATAGACTTTAATCATTGCCTTAGTGTGTATAGACTTTAATAATTGCCTTAGTGTGTATAGAGTTTAATCATTGCCTTGGTGCGTATAGACTTTAATCATTGCCTTAGTGTGTATAGACTTTAATCATTGCCTTAGTGTGTATAGACTTTAATCATTGCCTTAGTGTGTATAGACTTTAATCATTGCCTTAGTGTGTATAGACTTTAATAATTGCCTTAATGTGTATAGAGTTTAATCATTGCCTTGGTGCGTATAGACTTTAATCATTGCCTTAGTGTGTATAGACTTTAATCATTGCCTTAGTGTGTATAGAATTTAATCATTGCCTTAGTGTGTATAGAGTTTAATCATTGCCTTAGTGTGTATAGAGTTTAATCATTGCCTTAATGTGTATAGAGTTTAATCATTGCCTTAGTGTGTATAGAGTTTAATCATTGCCTTGGTGCGTATAGACTTTAATCATTGCCTTAGTGTGTATAGAGTTTAATCATTGCCTTAATGTGTATAGACTTTAATCATTGCCTTAGTGTGTATATAGTTTAATCATTGCCTTGGTGTGTATAGAATTTAATCATTTCCTCGGTATGTATAGAGTTTAATCATTGCCTTAATGTATATAGAGTTTAATCATTGCCTTGGTGCATATATACTTTAATCATTGCCTTAGTGTGTATAGAGTTTAATCATTGCCTTAGTGTGTATAGAGTTTAATAATCCTCTTGGTGTGTATAGAGTTTAATCATTGCCTTGATCTATATATACGGAGCTTTTATATTGTAGGAAGAATGATGGTTAAAGCTGCCTTTCAGTTTAAATGGATCTTAGTACCCCTCAGCGACTAAGAGGTACACAAATAATTTAGATTTTTATAAACAAATATTTCAGGATATAATTCAGGCAGTAGCGTCACTTGGGAGGTGGGGAGGGTAAGGGTGTAAGGGGTGCGGACCGCACCGGTTGACACAATCAAGGGATGACACCAACATGAATTGTTGAATTTTTGTGCAGGAAGGGGGTACATCGGATGACACAGTGAGTTACTGAACGTGACTCTTTATACAATTTTTGAATTTCTGTGCAGGAAGGAAGTCCAGGTTGGTGACACCATGAGTTACCGTACGTGACTGCCTATACGATTTCTGAATTTGTGTGCAGGAAGGGAGTCCATGGGGGTGACAGTATGAGTTAACGCACATAACTGTCTATAAATGTTTTGAATTTTTGTGCAGGAAGGAGGTCCATGGGAGGTGGCACCATGAGTTACCGCAGTGGGTGACACTAACTCTAGTGACGCCACTGAATTCAGGTTTTGCGCAATCAAAAATAATGATTTAATCAACACCTGTAGCCAGATATTGCTGTGCTGAAATAAACTACTAGATTTTCCATCAGCACAAACTTGGGAGAAAATATTGCAGCCTATCCACGGATATGAATAATAAAATCTCATCTTGCCTTTTTGGGAAGTGTCCAATATTTGTCTGGTAACCTAAGTCAAGCGGTAACTTTTGTACAAGTATTACCTATTTCTCGTCAATAGTGATTAGGTTACATCTTTTGTTATCTTTTGTTCTTATGAAGTTTCTGCAAACACTTTCTTGATCTACAAATTGATCACGTGTTAAATATGCGTTGTTTTACCATGAGTTTGCAGTTTTCAGTGTTACGTTTGATACAATAGATAATATCACATTTATTCAACATAGCAAAACCAAGGCAGAAATGAATGAGGTAGCCTTTTATCTTTTTGGTTCGGTCATCCATTTTCTCAATTTGAGCCATTTATGACACTGAGTCACAATATTTGCCAGCCTCTGATTACTGGCTTGCCAGGAATGGTCATAAATTTGTATTTATCTGCATCACGATGGACACATTTTGACAATTTTGAAGAGCAATATCCAGTCCTGAAATAAAACACTACCATGATAATGAATCTATTACGCTTTCAACATGAAACATACATTTACGGGTCATTCACGGTTGAAATATTTGCTTTATTTGTATGAGTTTTAATTGTAAGATTGATGTGGTACCTTCGGTCATGGCTATCCTTCTTAGCCTCTTGCTAAATAAATTCCATACAATGAAAACGTCAAAATATAATCGGAGAAACGAAATTATGAAAGCGAAAACATCCAAAGAATTATAAATATTTAATCATCGAAAACGTTAATATTGAAACTTATAAGCTCTCCATTTGTTTTTATGTCTAAATGGGCAAATATAATGACCCTTTAAATGAATAAAACCCAATTTTCTTGTATTGTTGTGTAAATATGTATGCACCCTCTATATTGGTGTATTATCTACAATGCTGTGAACACTTGGGCGATAGATGAGTTTTCATCAAGCGTTCATCACAACCAACTTTATCGTTCTTTGACCATTGAAGGTTTTATGTACAAAAGTATCTTTATTTCGTTCATCAGATGTGTTGCTTTCTTTGCACGCCACTGAGTAAAGTAGTAAAGGTTTTCTTTGTACACCAATAGAAACACCCTTGGGTAAAGGTTTACTTTGATGATTATGTTTTAACAGGAGCTGACTAATTCCAAAGGGTAACTGACTAATTATACAAAGTAATTGACTAATTATATAAAGTATTTGAATAATTATATAGGGCCAGGATTGCTATCAAAACATAGGGTAATACCATCGAGGAATTACACGAGAATAGTTCGTGTGCATTGGTGTAGCAGGGTTTCTTTTTCTATGCCAAACCGATGCATGACTATAGGAATACAAAAAAAAACCTGCCGATAAACAACAAAATAAAACAACAACATAATAAATAATAATAAATAATAAAACTTGACTTAGCTGCATAACAAAATGTTAAAGGGTATTAAACAGTTTCTCTGGATTTTCAATATTTATGTTAGTGCTCACAATAAAGTGTTTGAGAACGTTAAGATAATCGCAAGACATTACATCCGAATTTGTTGGGGTAGTGATGTAATTCTGCAAAATGGTATATACAAAATGTTGCTCTTATTAATTAGAATGGTCTGTTATATGCAGAACATAATGTAAATTGATGAATAGTCATCGTGTGGATAACTTCCCAATCCTTCATTTTGAATTTAAACTGCCATTAGAATAGCAAGTATTTAGTGTATATGTAATCAATCTGTAGAAAGTATTTGTTAATCTAAATTCTGTTCGTGAGCAACAGTTTATTTTTTTAGCTAGGTGGTGTCAGACCTATTTATGTTTGATTCAATCCTTATTCATTTCCACGCGAACATGCATTGTAAATACAAATTAGCTTGATAACTGGTCTTTTTGTCTTTTGACAGATCCAAAACCCATGCGATCTGTCATTGTGACAGAGGCAACAACGAACAGGTTTTATAATATTCAACGTATGCACACGCTAACAAATTAATACTGGATGAAGAAAAGAAATGATACTAAAATGTAGCTTATATTGGGATAGTTTTGAAAGCATTTAAATTAAATAAGTCATGAATTTTCTTTACATTTCTTCTTCGTGTGCATTGTATTGTTATCAGTTTGTTTCCGTTATGTTTGACATAGCGATATTTGCCACTTACTTTTGACTTTCATCACATAAATAACATATTATATCATCTCGGAATATATACGTTGTTCCAATGAAAACGAGTGGTTAATGTACATAACTTGAATATATCCTATCTTAATGATAATATGGAAGATATACAATATACGCCTTTTTATTAGACAATTTCTATTAGAGCTTTTAAAGAAAAGCCGTTATTTTTTTATTATTTTTTTTGGGGGGGGGTAGGGGGGACGAGGAGAAGAATAGACGGATTCAAGATATGCTTGCCTATAAAACAAAGTGGGGCAAATTTCATCGAGGGTCAATTCAAACGCAGTTGTCGCTAAAAGAGATGTAAAGGTTCACTGACCTAACTAGTCATATTTTATGTGAAATATAGGGTATCTACCTTTTTAGTCCTATCGGTCGGTTCCAGAACTGGGTTTTTACCTAATACGCGAGTATATTTCTAACAAATGTTACACTATTAAGAGTATTTTCCACAGTTTAAGATAATCAGAACTAGGAAAACACATCCATTTAAATGTTTTCTGATTTTCATTTTATTTATTTAAATTTTATTGAGTAGCAATAAATCAGTTCTAATGAAAGCTATCTCTCCTATAAAACTGAATTAACGATTGTTTAGAACGAAATAATTTTTTCCTGCAATAAGCCAGCCAAAAAAAAATACTACCTAACGTACTATAAAAATACATTATTTCATAAAGAAAATATTAGTTTATAAATTCGGATGGAAATATATTCAATTACATAATTGCTTTTCGTACCCCAGTGCATAACACCTATATAATCAAAAGAGAGCAATACTATTTTAAACAGTATGAAATGAAGACAGATAAATGTATCTGTTTCAATTTCAGTAGATAGAGCGCTGTTTCTCTTGCCAAGTAATATGTTTAGCTTGAACTTTCTACAAAATTACGTCTGCAAACAATGAGTCAGGGTCTTACGAAACAATATTGCCATAGTTTAAGGATTCAATAATTCAATTCCCTAGTTTTGCAGCAGAGATAGGTCTACTTAATTAAACATGTTGTCTTAATTACTCCGCAACGATACCAGTGCCATCAGCATTTAACATTAAATAAACTCTCAGATAGCCTAGAACCCAATTTGTACCCTGTATGAAGTGTACATCATATATATCAGGAAAGACACATGTTCTTTCGTAGAAAGTCTACCAGGATATTTACGAACTAGAACAACAGAATAGGTGACAGATTTTATCCTCCTATAACTATATTAGTTCTATAACATTATTATTAAATTCCAGCACCTTGCCTCGCATAAGACTTAACATTAATTGCGAATATCACAAAAACTCCATCAGATGCAAATTTAGCTTTAAAAACGTAAATATCTAACGTTATCGCTCAGTTGCTATTAAAAAAGGTTACCTACATATAATAATAATAATAATAATAATAATAATAATAATAATAATAATGAGGACATTGTATAGCGCCTAATCTTTAGAAGCTCTAAGCGCTTTATAACATTAGACAACACCTATAAGATAAAAAACATATAAAGTTATTACAAAAACAAATATGTGTTTTAAAAGAAAAGTTATCTACTCAGAAGAAAGAAGCAAATGCAAAACATTTTGATGTAAAGTTATTTATTTGTTTTCTCTCTTTTCCCGAGGAATCCATTCCGATTTTCGAAGTAGGCATTTCTAATATGCGTCCACCGCAGTTGGTACACCTAATTGGTACATCGCCTGAGAGACATCAAGCAACACAAAAAAAAAAAAAACAATCCAGAGAATCGGGAAATTACAGAACAAGTTTGAATGATCGACTTGAGCATTTGAATGCTGTTAAACATATAATAGTCACAGCGTATCAGTAATTGACTATACACTTGCTTAGCTTGTAAGTATGTGTTCCGTTCATCGCAATATTACGTTCAATTACAGGTTAGTTTGTACCTAACATTTAAAAACAAACATGGAACAGTCGGCTATTAATTGGGTCACAATAAACATTTTGATCAATAATTAAATCGTCAAGATTATTGTAATGACTATTGTGACTTCTACCCGACATTATTTTGTAAATTAGGATTTCCTTAACTGTCATATGCATCGCATAATATTGTAGGAACAAAGTTATTACGGCCGGAGTATGTTTCTTTTTGATTGGCTGGACATTGAATTTTGAGTGTTTTTTACTACGATAACTGATTGGCTGTTGAGGCAACCGTGGCTCTTGTCGTCTGGCGGCATCAAGCTCTCCAAAAAATGCAGCTGCGGTTTATACTTGGTTTAACGGACGATTCTGAGGGCCGTCATGTTTAGCCGCAGAACATGTTAGAACGTCATACACACCCCACCTCCCATAATTCTTACTTTCACCCTACTATTTGATGCGCTATCGCGCCCCAAAAAAAAAAAAAAAAAAAAAAAAAGGCTCTTCGTCACATATTATAATATTATATTCAGATTCTCTACTATTAAAGGCAAGATGACTATTAATAATAACGATGAGCAGTTTCCAAAAAGCAACTCAGGAAAGCTATGTCTCTAGAATTATCTTCATTTTTCAATAAAATGTCAGTATTCCATTATTCAAAGTAGAATGCATAAATTATTGTACTTCCAAAAGCACGAGCTGGTCATTATATTGACGTGAAAGACGTTATGTTATCTCCAACAGGAAGCTCGTCCCTCCATTGATTATTGCAGCCCTATATTCAAAAACTTGAGCTGTAGAGAATGGCGGAGTGGATTTGCAGATACCATCTTTCGCAAGCGATAACGTCCTGCAAACCAAACGAGAGGTAAAAGTAGTTAGTTACAGAAGGAAACTAATTCAATTACTGGATTTTATAAATGCCGTTGTTAACCTCAAATCATCCTTTCTTTGGGGCCGCGAGATGAGTTGACAGATTAAAGGGCCATAAAGATAAAACAAGAAATTAAATTAGAAATCATGATGTAATTAGTGAGTGTGAAGCTGACGTGAATAATTTCCTATATTTCTGGTTCTTCTTTTTGCACAAGCTTCTCTGGTGGTCTTGTAATCATGAACTGACAGGTGTTTTCTTTTACTTGAAGACTTGGGAAGGCACCATACCCATACCGACTTGATGAGACGAGTTATCAGTATCTATGAATTACGACCATGCCACCAAAGATGATTGCTATATAACAGTAGGGAATAATCCCCACATTAAGTGCTTCCAAATATTACAACCAATATTTTATTGATGTGTGTATTGAAAAACTGCGTATAATATTTAGTTTTTGCCATCAGACTTGCGTACCCAATAGATTACCACCAGCAGCAATCAAAACCAGTTCCACACAGGTAGCCACTGTAATTTTCTCTCCTTATCTTTCTATACACAAAGGCAATATTTGATATTCACAAACTGTATAGCCAGAGTGTCTTATGTTGGTAACCTTCTCTAATTCTCCATACGAATATCTGTACGAAATCATTAAGCACTGACATCAGATATTCTGTATTATTAAGTGTTGTTATTAGTGGTGTCATCTTCGGATACATTATCAGTAGGCATTTCATAAACGAACCACATGAATGCGAGCTCAAATAAAATAGATCCGGTAGCAAAATGGTTAAATGTGCAGACTGATTATCTGCCCTTTACTTGTTTTTCTGCACTCTGCATGGTATGATCAAGAAATGGGATAATGAATATAACTCAGAAAATCTTTACATATTAAATTTTGTCTAGTTCGCTTGTAAAAATTATTTGAGATGTGATTTTATTTTAACATAAAACAAGAATCAACAAAAATAATAATTTTCATTGTTTGCCTTACAGACACACTGATATGCAAAATCTACAGCATGTCGCTAGTGCTGCTTTATACACCGCACATAATGGAAGAGCTTAAGAAGAGATTTTAGTGAACTATATAATTTTGATCGGAGGAAAGGCTTCTCTTAAAAACCACGTTGCACTTTCTTTCAAATTTAATGGGTTTTATTTCTGCATCATCTTGGAAGAATTTCCTGGTTCCCATGTCAATCAAATGAAGTTAAGATACTTCTCCATCAGAAATTCATCAGGAAGAAATGCAGAACCCTTCCTACACATGTCAAAGATGTGATTTGTTACAAATCTGAACCATTAAAGTCAAAAGAATATGCCTGATTTGCCAGTATTTGGATGGATTGGCATCAGGTTTCTTTAGATAATAACCAGAAATGTTACGAAATCTTGATAGGAAATCCTGCTTTCGGAGTACTCAGGACGGCTGTTATAATTGAGGTTATCCTACGAATTCTTCAGATTCCTCCATTTTTCTATCTACCGTTCCCACTCTTCAAGATAGCAGATAGTTGGTTAATTTAGCTATATGACAAGGGACCCCATCTGGATTCTTACGGGTGTGGCATGACTGGAATATGTCATAAAAGTAGATAAAGATGAAAATTTCCAAAAATAGCAAGAAAGATTTAGGGACAATTATCCTAAAATTACAAAGGTGAGATAGTTCGATAGATTTGGAGGAAAAAAAGGTGTTTGATAAGTAAGAAACTGAACTTTTATAACATATGTTCGGTGATATAATGCAGAATCAAGTTCTACATCACTTGTGTTTATAGTCCAAGCAGAAATTAAACAAAGTGTTAGGCACAATTCTAAAGCAAAACCTTTTATAATAAAACAAAACCTGTGGTGGGGTGAAAATATACTAAGATAACTAGTACAACCACAGAATGCTAATTTAATTTTTCATGCATATATTAGAATGTTTGTTCAGTATTGTTATTTTATCAAGGACAAAATACCCATTGGTCACTGTATTGGGTGTTGTTTTACATACCGATATGAAGAAGCAGGTACACTAATGATTTTTATGCACGGCAACATTGATAATATAAGAACATTGAACCAATCGTTTGTTTTGCCTTTTACAATCCTATGTATGGATGCAATTTTATTTCTGAAATGTAAATGTTGCAATAAAATTTGAACATCGCATGACCACATTACAAATAAACACAGTGTCGTTTGCCTAGAATCGTTACATGTATGTAAATTTCTGTCGATTTGGGCTACTCGACCAGTCCAGCTGCGAAGTAACTGAATTCATAACTAATATGAATGACATAATAACTGCTTCTAGGTGCATCAATGCATCATTCACTCTGAATTCAGAATGTTATTTTAGGTTCTGTTCTGAACAATCAGCAATACAATTAATGGCATTGTGTTAGTAGGAACAGTGCAAATTTCTTTATGTGTCCCTGAAGCTTGGGCGAGGACTGGTTAATCACTTCAGATTCCAATGTAGTTGCAGACGATATATTTTTGTATTGCGTCCTAATATAAGATTCTACTTTTTTTAAATATACTGCTCAAAAAAATAAAAATGAAAATGTTAACCACAAGACAGACGATTGTAATTCTTAAGATTCTTATAAACAGCCATTTCAGAAAGAAGTTTCACATATTAGTGTGACATTTGAAAGTTGTTTACCCGTCCGATTTGCTAGTGTACAGTGTTGCTACCTAAGGTTCCTAATGCCAATGAATACCTAAGATTTTAAAACAAGAAGTCTTCGGTTCGACTCTTGGTCAAGGTAAAAATGTTATGTATATGAAAGACTACCTCACTCTCCACAGACAAACAGTACATTACAACATAATTAACCAGATATCCTCGAGATCGAACACAAAATCAGGTGTTTAAGAAAGAGTTTAAAACTAGGCATACAAACAAGCAATCTTACGATATTTTCCATTAGGATACTAACTTCCAAGAGCCACGTGACTCATTTAATATATATTCTGTAACGGACGAAACAAAGTGATAATAATGTATGAATTTATATATCACAGAGACAACAATCAAGATATGCAAGAATTTTATAATACAATTGAAACATATTTGAACAGCAGCATCAGTAGTAACGGAGTCAGGAGTAGCGACTTAGGAATCGAATCGCCCAGGTTGTACAGAAACTAGAGTATACGCGTTTTAGCTCTCAGACATGTTTTGCAAATATATTGAAAAAGGTAAAAAATTACATTATCACGGAACATTTATTGGAAATATTACATTCATGGACAAATGTAAAAACAATGGATACTTGACTCGATTAAATATTTAATATTGAAATAGAGAGACATTAAATGCGAATCGAGATTTCATTAACAGATTTGTCAGAATGGATTAAAAACCAAATGCGTGTTTACATCTAGAAAGAACACATGAAAAGTATTTCCTTTATGCAATAGAGAATATATTAAAATTACTTGGTGATCATGTAGATAGACCGTCAATATGAAATTTAGATAAATACAGTTTGATTTAAAAGATGCCTAGTAGGAAAAAAAAGTATAATTAAAATATTGAACATGATTCTGATATTTCATAAACTTGCTTTCAAAAAATATTCCAACTGGGAAAACAGCTATGATGACAAACTCATAGTGTAATCCAAAATTAAGAAACATTCATGTCTATTTGTTAACTTTTTTTCAGTGTGGTAGTCCTAATGTTCACCTCGTTGAAAGTGTCAACGACAACTGCAAATATGGAGGTGTCTCTATTTTGGAACATAAGATAATGTTTTGAAAACTGAAATCAGCGCAAATAAATATACATTAGTGACATAAATAATTCTGTTAAAATTCTTGAATCGTCGTGTCAGATGCCATATGTAAATACACAATAACATAGTTGTGCCTACGGGACACATGGAGTCCTGCATTTAGCAACGTGCATTTTGGCGCAGGTCAGAGGACAAGTGTTCCAAGTAAACAACTGCTTGGTATTCTCACAACTCAGTATAGTAAATCCCGTCGTATGCTGAAAACTAGAGCAAAACAGATGAAAACAACAACAGCCATGCAGACCGTTGTGTAGGTTAAGGTCAAAATCTTCCTCATTCAGTACGTATAATGAATACAATGTCTTATGCAAATAAATCCATAAAATGTGTGATAATAATGACAAGGTCCTTTTCAGTGAAGATAATTTCAATTGTTTTTATCTTTGCTGTAGAAGACTACGAGAGACCTATCATTATTGGTAAACTCTTTCGCCAGCGAGTTTTAGTTTTGTTTGGTCATTTTTACTGTTACGTGTTTAAGCTCAAAAAATCAGTAACAAAGAAAGAGTGAAAACAACAAGCTTTGAAAATCTTAACAAATAATTGATTTCCCTGGAACAACAATGTAGAAATGAGAAAGAAATAAGAACATACAGTTTGAAGAATCAAATCCGAAAAAATCCAAGAATAATCCACGATTTAAATTTTAGAAATCCTAGTAATCAAAAGTTCTAATGAATTCAAGTTCGAGTCCCGACGAAATATTCAAACTGGAAGTAGAAGTCGTATACTATAGCCTTTATATTCCGGATGTGTCTGCAGTTATTGGTTGATCCACAAACAATATTCCGGTGTTTGAATTTCCGAATAAAATTTAAATAAATATTTTTGTCCAAGAATTCTGTATGAGCACATAATATTCCCAGAGAAACGAATTAATCTTTTAGAATCCAAATAGTTTGAAGAAAATTTAAAATATAACTCAACTGGTCACAACTGACAAAACAAAACATCGTACGTATCAGCGTTTAGAAGCCCCACTGACTAATTTCTCTATAGATAAATGTTATACAGTAACTTGAGATGCAAAACAGATATCAGGATGAGGGTCAACCCTCCAGAATTTTGAGAACACCGTAGAAGTATTTACGTTTAAATTCACATGGTCCCTGTCAGCCTCGATTTTACTATTATCATTCACACATTGAAAATGAATTAAAAAACATCATTTACTTGATTCTCAAACAAGGTCAGGAACTAGGTCTGCAAAATAATCAAAGTTCTATCTTTAGGTGTTTTCAACTAAACAGTCAGGTCAAACTAATTTCTGGAAAATAGCAAATTCCAAAAAACAAAATTACATTACTTAATGAAATAAAATTAAAAAGATTTTAATACTTACAAACAATTAAATGACATCAATTTTAAATTAAATCAGATATGCAAAACAATACTTATTTTTCAAAATGTCTTTCGCAAAAGGTAGTTTGAATAGATTAATATCTGCTGAAGTAGATAATTACATAATGTATATTTTAGACCGTGAACTATTTGCGTTATAAACTTTGCTGCAGTGCTGCTTTTAGATCTACTAATTTGAACCGAGCTTCTAACATTCAAACGATACATAACAAAACATGACAAAACAAATTTAATTGCGTATTGATGACGCAATTTGACAATGAAACAATTACTTTTTATATTGATAATACATTTTTGCAGGAACTGTTGTGGTTTACGTTTTGAAATTATGTGGAATGATGTGTTTGTACCTTTGATAAACGATGCTAATAATAAACCCACAAATGTTAAAAGAAGCAATATTATATGATCATCTATATATAATAATAATAATAATAATAATAATAATAATAATAATAATAATAATAATAATATATGTAAAAGGAAAAGAAAGGAAAATGGCGAAAGGACAGAGAACAGCTACAGTGAAATTGGAGTGAACCAGAGCTAAGCAAGTTATACAGTTGTACAAGGCAACGACTACGATTGTTTACTCTATCGTATTATGAACTAATTATATCAGTAAAACAGATCGGCTATTCTTATAAATATATTTGGGTTTCGAAATTCGGTGAAAGATTTATTCCTAAAGGAAGTGTAACTTCCTAATATATTGTATTGTCACCATTGTTGATATAATTAATTAAATAAATTTTGACATATATACGGTTGCTCGAGTCATTCTGTTCCATATATCTGCTCAGATCTATATTTATTCTACCGATAAGTTTACTCAATCCAGGCAATAACACCGAGGGCTATCATCTCCTAGAGAACCGAATAAAGCGGACACCATGAAAGATGATACAATCCGCCAAATCAACCAACACCCTTTACAAAGAGTGGGGGCATTTACAACTTGGGATTTTATTCACACAAAAATTTCGTATCTGGAAATAAACATAAAATCTGTTTATTGATTGGAAATATTCTGCTACATTTTCTTGTACTATTTGAAAGTTGAAAAACACATAATCCTATGCTGCTATCCCATCTGCCCAATTTATTTGCTGATTTTGCTGATTTTGCCAAAATCTCGTGTCACATTGTTAACTTTGCCTTATCAAAGTCATCGTTTACAAATTGTAGGGTTTAGTTATCAAAAATATTGAATTGATTTCGTTGTGTTGCCGCTGAGTAGGCATTGGATCTCTCTAAATAATGTGCTCACGTGGTTAACCGTTTTGTTGTTTAATACTAAACTGCACCACAAGGAAAAGGTATTAAGCTTCTTATTTGATTTCTTGAATGGGAGGCCCATTATTTATTGCTGCAATAACAATCTTGTTTAAGCACAAAACACTTAGGCCCTAATTAATAATTTTGATCTTTTGTTCTCTTTTCCACATTGAAAATCTAATTCTTTCATGATCTCTCTCTCTCTCTCTCTAAGATGTTAATTTCCTCTATTGAATACAATCTTAATCTCGTTCATTATACATAACCTGTGTATCTTTGGTATTATATATTTCGCTTCTGCATATAGTCTGTCATATTTTATCTGTTCTATTTGTAACATTTTACGAATGTTTGTAGGTCCGAATCCGGTTGCCTTAGGTAATAATTGGTGTTGTTTTTATGGTACACGTCTAAATCATCAAAACTATTAAATGTATATTTACTTGACATGACTTTATTCATGTGGTGTAAACATTCCTCATACCAACTAATTTCGGTTAATCCTTTGTTACTGAATTGTTTTATATTTGCTAAAGTGTAGTTACGACAAAAGGCGTTACAACTGACAAATATGTTCAACTTCGACAATAACTTTAAGCATTGCAAACACAGACCTATTAACAAATTTTCTGTGACTTATAAATGTCGTTGACTTTTGTCAGTTGTATCTTGTATCAAAAGTGTGTGGTCATTCTTCTTTTCCTTAGCATATGGTAATGACTTTTATCATGTCATGTTAGCATATGGTAATGACTTTTATCATGCCATGTTAGCATATGGTAATGACTTTTATCATGTCATGTTAGCATATGGTAATGACTTTTATCATGCCATGTTAGCATATGGTAATGACTTTTATCATGCCATGTTAGCATATGGTAATGACTTTTATCATGCCATATTAGCATATGGTAATGACTTTTATCATGCCATGTTAGCATATGGTAATGACTTTTATCATGCCATGTTAGCATATGGTAATGACTTTTGTCATGCCATATTAGCATACGGTAATGACTTTTATCATGCCATGTTAGCATATGGTAATGACTTTTATCATGCCATGTTAGCATATGGTAATGACTTTTATCATGCCATGTTAGCATATGATAATGACTTTTATCATGCCATGTTAGCATTTTCTCTGCTTGAAAGATCAACAGGAGGAGCATGCACTCGCACACTTAAATCATCTTCCACCTTGGTCTACGACATAGCATCAGCTAATAATATACTATCTCCTTTTCTCAAACGGATTTTCTATGTATGGTATGAAGAAAAAAAGATCAGAAGCATTGAGTTGGTGCGGAATCACGAAAGTATACATGAGCTCATGTAATATTCCACTAATATATAAAAACATCATGTAAGATTACTTAAAAAATACCATCATGTTCAACCAGTTTTCACCCACTTTAAAACGGTTTTAGCTAACACGCAACGATCCAAAAATGTTGTGTTCGAAATACGCTATATCACCCTCTTCTATAAAACCTTTATATGACGACGATTTTCCTTTCCACTATGAAAAAGCATTAAGTGTCCTTGTTAGGCCACTTTACCTCTCTCTAGGAAACTGAGTTTTAAAACCTGAGCCACCTAACCTCTGCCCTTCGTTTAAGGCCTTAAGGCTTTATCACCTCTTTGGTGTAGGTCCTGGGCCACATGAATCAAAATTATCTTCACTACTGATATTTGTCCAACGAACTTTAATTATTATTTTTGTAACAGGTCCACCCTATAAAATATAAAAGACAATGCATATATCATCCAGTTTTATTAAACGTGTACTTAGTCGAGACCACAATAAAATTACTATATAAACAAAAAGTGGAATTCATATTTAAAAAACGAACAAACTGCTTACCCTACCCATGTCCTGTAACCGTGTTCAATGATGCATGTGATAAAGGCAAAACAAATATATCTAACCAGACCAAAACCTATAAGACAAAAATGAACATTTTCCATAAAAACCACTAGACATTTTCAATTTTTAATTTTAAACTTTGACAGTGATGATTTAGTCAATGTATACAGGACACCATGTGGTTTGAAACTTAGCAAAATAAGCTGAACTGGGCAGTATGGGTACAACATTAGAATGTGGAATATTACATTGGAATTATCAGCAAAAGTATATAAGATTTATTACAATCAATATGCCACTTTCAACTATAATTTCATGAACGAAAGCAATGGTTTGTATCATAAATATACTTGCCATATGATTAACGATTTAATTTAACCAAAAATAATATAAGTGCAACTAAATTTGAATTAATTTGTAATAAGAGCAATATTCAATCTATCATGATTGGATAAATTTAACGTGGACGAAGTTTCGTAATAGATCTAAAACATTTTACCAAATTCAGAGATACGTGACTGATACACAGATGTGACGAGAAGTAGCATGTGAATTATTCAAATCGTGGAACAGGCAATGGTAAATAGAACAAAGTCCTGTGGAATATAACTCCAAAATGAAACTACAAGTGGAATCAGAATACGATAAGAGGTATCCGCTGGGACAGGAGTAGGATCTTCAGAAAGCTCATCAGAAGGCTTCCATCCACATAACAAAAAGCAGGTACTGCCATTTTACAATATTTAAATGAATCAGAATCAAAGAAGTATTTTTTTTGCTAGAAAAGAGAACAGATTGAACAGGACTGTCTTGATTTGCATATGACAACGAAATAACAGAAGGCTGTGAGAAGAAAATTAAAACAAGCTTATATAGTACATGGAATATACAAATAAATATTTGGGAAACACTTAATCAATAAGGAGTCCGATTAAAAGGGAATCATAATAAAGGACAACAGTATGATACTTTGTAATGCCGAATCAACTAAATTCATCGTCCAATAAATATAAAAAAATGTGACTAACACCTCTTGTGTCACTTGTTTAGGCTTGAATAAACAGTAACACAAGAAAGCGTGAAAACAACAAGCTTTGAAAAATACAATAATTTCTTTCCCTGGAAATTTTTTGTAAAAATGAAAAAAATATGAACTTACGGTTTTATATAGTCAAATCCAAAAATGATCAAAAAATAATCCGAGAAATTTTTTTAGTAGTCCTAATAACAAACTGTTCTATAGATTTCACGTTCGAATCCCGTCGAAGAATCCAAGTTGGAAGACGATGACGTATGCTGCAATCTATAGTGTTGAATTCTACAGTTCCTTGTAGAAATAAAAATTATCACTCCGGTTACTAATAGCTGAATAAATGTTTATAAAATCTGTTTTTGTTCCACAATATTAGATGAGCACACGTATTTTCCAGACAAATAACAGAATTAATCCTTTTGATTCCAAGCAATTTGAAATAACTCCCAAGTAATTTGAAATAACTACAAACAGCACAACATACAACATATTAACAGTTTAACAGCCCAACTTCTACTGATTAATTCTCCAAAACATGGGTTATATAGGTTTTCTAAAACGTAAACAAGGGTCACGTGATCATCTTCTGGCATGATATATAAGCAAGTATTTTTTACAGATCACGTTTACCCAGTGTGATCCGGACGAAAACCAATCATTTTTACTCTAAGAAATAAAAGAAAAATTGTTTATATCTTAAAGACAAGGTCCCATCATGACCTTGGAAACAACCTATCATTTTAAAATACAATACAACTTGTTTACGAAGGTTGCTACCAATTCCGAAACAAAGTCAGGATTTAGATCAATACCTGATGCTTATAAACTAACAGTCAAGGTCAAACTATATTCCAAAATAAGTATCATCTCTAGTGAATAAATGTACATTAAAATATATTGTAATGAAAAATATAAAAAAATAAAACTGACAAAAAATTAAATTGAAATAAATATATATTGAATCATATATAATTAAACCAAATATACATAACGCACCATTGATGGCAAATGTTCTTCCGATTGAAAACCTAAAGGAATGGCAGAAAACGTTGAAGAAAAAACCTAATTAACAACAAAGGGAATTTTAACATTTTCCTGGATATGATCTTTTAAATATGGATTACCATCTTCAGCATTAAGTGCTAGATTCACAACGTTAAATCACCTTATATTTTAAAGTGAATAAAGCATGCGAGAAGAAAGGAGCTATTTACATGAGAAAATCAATAACTATTTAAGATTTGTGCAATTTAAAATAACTTCACCGTAACTTGAAACGACATAAAGGTGACCAAAAGTTAACTTGACTGTAACTTGTACATTGAAAGTACTTGAAAATAAATACAGGGTAACATAGAAATAATTTGTAACTTGAAATAATTTCAAGCTAATTTGAACTAATATATAAGTAATTTCATTTGAAAATGACCTGGTAATAACTTTAAGGTACTTTTAATAGATATTGATGAAAACTAAGATTTACTTTTAAATATTAATCGATTTTAAGAAGTGTAGCAAACAAATGCTTGAAAGTTTGTAAAATGGACAAACATGTATATTTTCCCAAATATCTAGAAAAGATGACCTCGCGAAAAATAAAATATCCTTGCAAAGTTGAACCTGGCATGCTTCTTAGAAACAGTTCACATGATTTTAGGAAAGGTAGAGTAGACTTTGTTTAAAAATAATTATGGCTAATGAGAGCAGAGTGTCCGGATTACTTGGCAGTACGTCTTCAGATTATTGCTTGCTAGGACAGAGATAACGTTAAAATAAAGTACCAAGTGTATTCATTGATAATTGTCGTTGGTGTTGCTACAGGCACATGTGTTAAGTATTAACAAAAACAACCCACCTAACATTGGATAAGTGACAGAGACTACTTATATATTCCCCACACAATCAAATAAATAAAACTCAATTCCATACATGATATAGCTCAATAGCTTATGCACGAATGGAGTGATACGTACATTTGACAAAATGCATAATAATAAATGGCAAGAGAAACGGAGATAATGCAAAGCGAAAAAAGCCATCTATATAAACAACACTATTTACCATGCAACAATAAATGCAGTTCATGCAGGAAGCTACAGTATGCTTTTGATGGGGGCATTCAGTTTTGAAATAGATTCAACTAACAATGGCATGGAAGAAGTATTTTAAATGTGTTATTCCATTTGTTTGAGTCAGTTTACAAATGGCTATCCTAAAGCAACAAAACATCTCTACCAGAGACAATAATAAATAACTTAATCAAATTTAGGTTCAACAAACTTCTTAAAAACAAGAAGTAAAATGTGTAAAACTGCATATCAGTTGTTAACCTTTGCAGACGTTTGTACGACAAGTGTTTCCGATGGATTCGATGTTGAAGATGCTAGATAATCGGTTGTGGCAGTCATTACTCTTAGGCCTATTATTCTTCTCACTTGTGCAGTCTTTGGTGCACATTTTGTTGCTTTGAAAGAGATGATAATATGCAATAAGGTTTCAAATGCAATACTATTGTAACCATTGTTTTATATAGATATTGAATACCAATGAGGAAATGTCGAGCGAAGCAATAAAAAGAAGGATAAAGTCACGATGAATTTAACATGACAGTCAATGAATATACGGGACGTAGTGATTGCATTTCAAGGAATGTTTCAACGGTATCAAGCTCAATGTCAAGACCCAGTTAACTAGAGCGACAGTTCGACAGGAACATGATTTTAAATCCCAATGCAAGCAGAGGTGGTGAATGATGCGTTTGATTACAAAGAACAGATTTTGTGGTTCATTGTTACAATTTTTCAAACGATCAAAAAACAACCAGTTATACTATACAAAGGATTCAACTACATAATGGCCAAGTCAATACCTAACGGTCTCTATAAACTTAAATGTCTGTGAAAAAGTTAACGAAAGAATGACTGCTAATGGTGTCAATAAAAGGTCATATATATTAAATACCAAAAGAATATCGCAAATATTTTAATAAGTTATATATAATAAACTACAAATCAAAATTAAAGAATCTAACCGCAAGAGATTTATAAATACAATTATCAAGTTTATCCAGAAATTAATTTCACCTGACTGTTTTTTTTATAAACACTTTATACTGGAAGCTTTGTATTTAATCATGGCCTAGTTCTTTATCATCATTTCGAATCAATATGAAATGAAGTAAACACCTTTTTTATTTTCTTTTATTGTTTCTTATAGTAAACCTCACTGGTTTTAGTCCAGGCCATACTGAGAGTACCTGATGTTAGGTATGTGAAACGCTTCTACGTTTTTCTAGAAATATGTTCATGTGACCCTCATACAGGAATCTGTACTGCGTCTTATAGTGCATAACTATTTTCTATAGAGAATATAGTCAGTTGGGCTATAAACCATGAACACTTAAATGTGTTTTGCTGTCACCAGTTGGAGTTGAAATTCTATTTCATGGAATTATAGATTCTTTTTCCTGGAAATATTTAAGTGCTCATACATAATTCTTGGACAAAGACATTTCTTGAAATTTTATTTGGAATTCAAACCTGGACAAACATTTGCTGTAGTTCAGGACAACAATGACAACAGAATACGTCATCGTACTCCAGCTCTGATTTTTTTATCAGGACTCCATTTCAGATTAATTTAGGACTTTTTATTTCTAAGGACTTCTACTTTTTAATTACTGGGTTAATTTTGGATTTGACTCGTAAAGCCGTAAGTTTTTTTCCTCATTTTTGCCTTCTTTTTTGGGAAATAATTTCTTAACTTCTACAAAGCTTGTTGTCTTTGCACTTTTCTTGTCATTGTTCTAAAGAGCCTAATACGTGACAAAGATATGTGGGTCACTTGTCCATGGGATATATGAATTTTGGCTAAAATATTTCAGAAAACTTTATTTTTAATTTGAATTACCTAGTTTTTGAAAAGTTTTAAAACACAAGTATTATTTTATATTTTTGAAATCTTTAGTGAAATCAACAAGCCTTTTTAACAATTTCATCAAAAGTGGAAATCTTTCTTTCCAATCTTACCCAGGAAAAAATATACTTTATGAAAAGAGATGAATTGTTTTGTTTTAACTTGCCTGAAAATATGATATTTCTGAGGCAAACCTTCCTAAATGAAGCAAAAAATAAATAAAAAATATTTTGGTCCAGTATTTGGTGGAAAAGTATGTTTTGGATAAAAGTGCTTCGGATTTGATCAATAAGTCTGTATCATACTCTGACATCAAAGTAATGTACTTAAAATTAAAATACAATATAGAATTAGAGTTAATCAAGCTGGAACTTCAGAAAGATAAAGAAGAAAACAAGTGCAGTTGCGTTTGGGAAAAGAGAAAGAAAAAATGTTGTTACAGAAAAAAGCGGGGAAAAAACAAATGCAGTTAGAGAAAGAACAAATGCAAATGAAATTAGATAAGGAAAAAAGAGAGAAAGAAAGACAAATTCCCTTGCAAAAGAACAAAAGCAGTTACAAAAATAATAAATGCAATTAGATGAGTAAGAAAAGAGAGAGAGACAGATCCAAATGCAAAGAGTGAAGGAAGAGAGGGAATTTCAATTTAAAATAAAAGCAATGGAGCTGGCAAATAAAAAGCACGGTCCCTCTTTGCATACAAATTCACGTTTTGATGTTACAAAAAAATATTAGGTTAGTGCCACCGTTCAGAGAAGAAGAAGTAGACAAATATTTCCCTCGTTTTGAGAAAATAACAGAAAATTTGAAATGGCCAAGGGAGTAATGCAAGCTATTATTACAATGTGTACTTACTGATAAAGCTAGTCATATTTATCATTCACTGTCATTACAGAAAAGTGCTGAATATGATGTAATTAACAAATGCATCTTATAGGGTTATGAGTCAGTCCCTGAGGCTTATCGACAAAAATCAAAACTATACGGAAAAGAAGCTGAACAAACTCAGGTCGAATTTGCAAGAGAAAAAGAGCATATATTTGATAGATGGTTCATGCCAAGGAAGTTCATCAAGATTATGAAAGTCGTAGACAATATGTATTACTTTAAGAACTGTGTCTATATGACATCAAAAATGATTTTGATGAGAATAAGGTCGAAACCTTGGAAAATGCTGCTTGTGATGCTGACGAGTACTTTTTAGCTCATAAAGTTTCTTCTGTAAGCAAGTCTTCCACTCATCCGTCTTCTGGCAGAAAAAAATTTCATCCATATTCCTAGCCCTTCTAAAACTCAATCTGGCACAACTTTTAAAACTCAAGCTTCCGATAAGCTTGGTCAAACATCATTGTCTCTTCCTACGTCTACCCATTGGAAGCAGAAAGGACACGTTATTTCTCATTGATACAAATTGCAAAGCATCAGAATCATGACAGACCTATTTCAAATACACTTATTTCTAAGAAGTCAAGGTTACGGTCATGTATTGAAAGCAATATATTTGTTGGGTCCAATAAATCCCAGTCTGATTTTATTTTGGAGAATTGTGAACCATTCACGCGAAACGGTTCACTTGGATGATTCGACCACTCCCATCTCTATTAAAATTTTAAGGGTCACGGGAGCTTCTCTGAGACTTTTAATATCAGGTACTTTGAATTTTCGGAGAAGTCTTCTTCTAAGGAGTGTGTTATTCAGGGAATAGAGTACGGCTTTGTTAATGTTCCTCTCCATTGTGTAAATTTGTCATTAGACTTAGTCTCAGGACCAGAGACAGTTTGAACAGTGTATTCTGTACCAGTTGAGGGCAGTCATTTATTACTAGAGAACGACCTAGTGGGAGATAAGATTAAGGATACTCCTATTGTAACTGACAAGCCTTATTTCAATCAGGCAGTCGATCCAATTGAAAAAGAATTCCCTGACTTATACCCAACTTGTGCATTTACCAGAGCTATGGCAAAGACAGCTCTTGAGAATGATGTTGATCAGTAAAGTATTCCTTTAGCTTATACATGTATTGGTCAGGCTTTTGATGAGGTCACTTTCATTCCTTGTTTGGATCAATCAGAAACTATTGATCACAGTGATCCTCTTTTAACGACTCATTCTGCTTATTCTAATCAGGATGATACACGGCAATCACTTGTCGTTGAACAGGAAAAGGATCCTGATATCTCTTGTTTGTTTCAAAGGGCCATTAGTGAAACTGAAGCCACTGATGTTCCTGTATGTTTTGTCTTTGAAATAGGAATTCTTATGAGAAAATGGAGACATCCTGAGGTACCTGCTGGTGACCAGTGGTCAGTGAACTATCAAATTGTAGTTCCAAACTCTTACAGACAGGAAATAATTAGTCTGGCCCATGGATCTCCTTTGGCTGGTCATTTAGGGATTAATACGACTTATCCCAAGATCTTGACACCCTTCAATTGACCAAAAATCAATGGTGTTGTTGGTAAATACTGTACATCTTCTCATACTTGTCAAATGGTATGAAAACCCAATCAGAAAATACTTAAGGCTCATCTACAACTTATTCCTTCCTCTGACGAACCATTTAGTAGAATTATGGTAGATTGTGTTGGTCCCTTACCAGGTCAGGTAACCAATACATGTATTGATCAGGCTTGTGATGATGTCATTCTCACTCCTTGTTTGGTTCAAATCAAACGGTAATGATCATAGTGATTCTCTTTTAACTACTCATTCTCCTTATTTTAATCAGGGTGTCAAACGACAATGACCTGTCGTCGAACAGGAAAAAGATCCTGAGATATCCTGTTTGTTTCAAAGGGCCATAGAGAAACTGAAGCCATTGAAGTATCTGTCTATTATTTCATTAAAATAGAATTCTTATCAGAAAATGGTGACCACTTGAGGTACCTGCTAGTGACGAGTGGTCAGTGAACTATCAAATTGTAGTTCCAAAATCATAAAGACCGGAAATACTTAGTCTGGTCCATGAAACCCGTTTGGCTGGTCATTTAGGGATTAATAAGAATTATCTCAAGATCTTGACTCAGCTTTATTGGCCTAAATTCATATTTGATATTTATAAATACTACAGATCTTGTCATACTTGTCAAAACCAATCAGAAGATACCTAATGTTCATCTGCAACCTATTTCAGCATTTGACCAACCATTTAGCACAATAATGGTAGATTGTATTTATTCCCTACCTAAGATTAGGTCAGGTAAACAACACTTGTTGAATATAATGTGTGCGTCAACAAGGTTCCCAGAAGCAATTCCTTCAAGGAATATTAAAGCTAAAACAACAGTAAAAGTTTGGATTAAGTTTTGTTTTATTCAATTTGGCCTTCCCAAATCAATCCATTGTGATAAATGGTCCAGTTATAGGTCTGCAATGTACTAGCCTATTATGCATGAATTTGGCATTCAGTAGTTTAAGTCTAAAATGAAATTATGATTTGACAGAACTTCAATGGAGAGAACTGTTGAGTCTGGTAATAGAGTTCTGTCTCTCTTGCTCATTCCTCAAAATTTTCTTCAATTTAGGTATTACGCCCCTTACAAAATTTAGAAGAAAAGGAGAAAGTTAAATTATAATAATAGTACTTCTGTTATGTAAATAAATTGAAAATGTGCCAGTATATTGAGGTAAAAAAGCAATTAATTTAATTGTACCTGTCTCACTCATTGAAGATTTAAGTGAAAGAATACCATCAGACTCTACTAATTTTAGACTGACAAATCTTCGGAATTCAGAAATTATGAATGACCTGGACAAGAAACTTTCACAGTTGCAAGAGCGAGCAAGGAATGAACTAAAACAGGTTTTTTATATATAAATATTAGCACTTATTTCCAGATCTTCCAACAAGAACAAACAAAATTTTCCATGACGTTGAAATTGTAAATTCCAAACCTGTGAAACAATGCCCGTCCAGGATGAACACTAAAACAGGAAAACTTGAAAAAAGAAATTCAGTATTTGCTGGAGAATGATTTTATATAGCCCAGTAGAAATGACTGGAGTTCACCATATATACTTGTTCCAAAACCAGATAAAACTTTCCGTATGTGCACTGATTATAGGAAGGTGAACAGTGTGACTAAAACAGATTCATTCCCATTACCAAGATAAAATTGGAAATGCCAAGTATGTCACCAAAGTTGACAGTCTGAAAGGATTTTGGCAAATTCCACTAACGGAAAGAGCAAAGGACATTTTGGCTTTCGTGACTCCAGATGGATTTAATCAATATAAAGTGATGCCGTTTGGGCTGAAAGGTTCGCCAAGTACTTTTCAACGTCTAATGAATATGAGTACCTCTGGTCTACACAATTGTGATCCTTACATCGATGATGTCATCTTCTACAAGGACACCTGGAAAGAATGTTTAGCAACAATTCGGAACTTCTTGGACAGAACCACAGATGCAAGTTTGACATGGACAAGTTAAACCTATAGATGCTAAGGTCAAGGCTATCTCTGAATTCTCTGTGCCTCTTAGTGAAAAGCAACTGCTGAGATTTGTAGGTATGGCTGGATACTATCCGAAACTTTGTTCCAACTTTTCTATAATTGCTGAACCCCTGACAAATTTATTGAGCAAGTAAAACAGGTTCCTTTTGGACTGAAAAATGTCAGGAGGCTTTTGATAAGCGCACCAGTTCTTCCAGCTCCACATTTCAGCCAATCATTTATCTTGTCTGTTGATGCAAGTTATATTGGGATTGAATCAAACGAAAATGGTGTTGATCAACCAGTGTACTATTTTTCTAATAAATTAAATAAGTACCAAAGAAATTATTCAATAATCGAGAAGGAGTGTTTGACTTTGATATTGGCCTTACAACATTTTGAAGTTTACATTAGTTCAGCTCCTTCCTTTATTATTTTGTTTACTGATCACAACCCCCTTAATTTCATAGGCAATATGAAAAATTAAACTCAACGACTAATAAGATTGAGTTTGTTGTTACAGGAATATGATATTGACATCGGGCACATCGAGGTAAAAGATAATTTAATAAAAGATGCACTTTCCCGTGTATAGAAATGTATCATTTCATGTACACTTTGTATAATTCATAAAATTTATTCCTATGGGATTTTCTTTCTAAAACCTCTTATATATAATTAATATATGGCAAATAGAAATAATTATTCCATAAATCTTTCTTTTTCTTTATGGGGGAAGTGTTATGTATATTTGATTGAATTATTTGTTTGTTAGTTTTCATTTTTTAATCCATTACATGTTATTGTAATGTAATTTTATTTACTGGGTTTGACTTTTTCCAGAAATTAGTTTGATCTGACTGTTTGTTTCTTAAACACTTAATACTATAAACTGTGTATTTAATGCTGACCTAGTTCCTAAACTTGACTGAGAATCAGTAAGAATTGAAGTAAACAACTTTTTTAAAATTATAATTTATTCTTCCTTAGAACAAAATCATTGGTTTTACTCGACGCCATACAGGGAAGACGTGATATTAGACATGTAAAAAGTATCGCTATTCTAGAAATATGATCATGTGACCCTCATACGGGAATCTGTTTTGCGTCTTAAATTAGTATATAACTGTTTTCTATAGAGAATTTAGTCAGCTGGGCTATAAACCATTAATACTTCAAGGTGTTTTGTTGTGATCAGTTTGTATTAAATTATTAAATCTTTTCCTAGAGATAATTAAGTGCCCATACAGAATTCTTAGACAAAGACATTTGTTGAAATTTTATTCGGAATTCAAAACTGGAATAATATATTTATGTGGTTCAACAAGGAACTGTTGACCAATCAGGACAACACTGACCATGGCATGCGTCAGCGTCCTCCATCTTGGATTTTTATCAGGACTCCAACTCAAATTCATTTAGAACATTTTAGTTTTATGACTCCTATTTTTTAATTCTTGGAACATTTTTGGATTTGATTCGTAAAACCGTAAATTCTCTTTATCGTCTTTACGCTGATTTTCTTGGGGCATAAATTATATATTAAATTTTATTAAGCTTGTTTTATTCATTCTTTTCTTGTTACTGTTTTGTAAATCGTAAGAGTATATTCCTTCATTAACTGTATAAGACAAATTATTGTTGTAATGACTCCTACTCCTCTCTATTAGAATGACGACCTAATAGGAATGCATTTCTCGGTGATTTCATAAAATGTTCATAGTCTATATAAGCATATACAAGGATCTACTACAAACAGATTCAATATCAAAATGAAAGACGACGAATCGAATGTAATATAATTTAATGGTATGTCCATTCCACATATCTTTCGGATATCTCATGAAAATTACTTTGTTGTTGAGAGAAACAAATGACTAAAATATTTTTAAGAGATCCTTTTGGTTTTAATTTTCAATTTATAGAGAAAGATGAAAAGATAAATAAAACCATGTCATTCTCTTCACAATTATTTTAACTTGAAAAACATTTATATTACGAACGTAACAGATCCTACAGAAACCTCTCATGAGGTACAAAACCATGTTGATATCCAAAATAGTTAATGATTTAGAGGATAATAACTTGAGAACAAAATAGGTCATAGGGATAAACTAACTGAAATTTAACAGCTGTGAATCAGAGGATAAAAAAAAACAAAATCTACTAAACGTTCAAGACAAGACAAATAAACAGATGGCAACAAAAAATTACGGCTAATAAAGATTAAAAGATTAATTGGTCTATCAACTCCTTGCAGGCTTTACAAAACGTTAGAATGCAATCAAAGATTAATCCTATAGAAAACATAGCAATTCTAGCATTCAAATGACCACAGGATAAATGCTAAAATATTAGCGTTAGAAACTGCCGTGGAGGAAAGAAAGAGTTCTTAAAAAATTAAAATACATTAAAACCAACCTTAAACAGTTGTAAAAAGACCCAATCGACGAAAAGAAAGATAATTATGAAGATTTTAAAGGTTAATTAAGGGCATTAAAGCTGATGTAAAAGAAGTATGAAAAATGAGTAAAAGCTGTCCTTAATACTTTTTCACAAATACAGAGGAGAATTGACTTTCAAGGAGTCAAAAGAAAGAAAGAGGACTTAAAGAATAAGGTTAGATTTAATGAAAAAGAAAACATCCCATGATTCATATATTTCAAAATTAATCTATAAAATGAAAGATTTAAAAGAACTCGAGTCAAATACAAACTCTCTGCTGGAAGAGAAAACGTTCTAACAGAATATATAGCATATCCAGATAAAGGAAGTCTCGACAATATTTCCGTTCTACAAGGAGGAATTGACAATATTTGCGTAGAACAAGGAAGTATTGACATTATTTCAGTACAACAAAGGGGTATTTTTTAATATTTGCGTACAACAAAGAAGTATTCACGAATTAGACAAGAAGCTGACAAGAATAAGAATAGATTTTAATGACATATAATAAATGGTAATAATAAACGTAGACGAAATTAAAAAGAAACGGATTAAATTTAAAACTATTACTATTACTCTTCTTCTTCTTCTTCCTCTTCTTATACTACTACTACTTCTACTAATACTACTACTAATACTACTACTACTACTACTACTAATAATAATAATAATAATAATAATAATAATAATAATAATAATAATGATAATGCACTGCATTAAATGAATTATTAATACAAATCATTTCTAGTAAAAACTAATATATTTGTCTCATTATTAAATCATATTTTATAAGTGCTTGCTGATATCCCTCAATCATTTATCTGACATTTAGATGGTGGGAACAATATCAAGATTTTATAATAGATGCATAAATAACAGTTATAAGTGTTGTTGCAAATGCTTTGACATTCACAGGAAGCAATTTTTATATTTAAATTATTTAGTCCTAACGAATGCTAAAGCAGAAGGAGAAAGGCATGATGAACCAAATGAGAAATTGCAGACGAAATAAATGGACGCAGAAGGAAACCACTCGATTAGATAAGTGTAACATGAAAGAAGCAGCAACTAGTTACACAGTATTTAAAATAGTTTGGGTCAAGCGTTTCATCTATATTGTGCTACTAATCCGAACGATATTTTAGTAACTATAGGCAACCCGAACTTAGTGGTATTTACCAGCCTTCTGATAAATGGATAACTTATGAGTTTGGTTTTTACTGCCTCTGTAATGGGCGCTTGTGTTTATATTGGTTATAAATTTCTTTGAGAAGTGAGCACTTCGTTAGGACTGCTTCGCAATGTTCTATAATAAATTATAAAACTGTAACTAAATAAATAGTTTGACAACATATGGAAAATATATAACTTCTCACAAACAGGAACAACACCATCGGGTGTTAAGCATTTTAGTCCAAACTCATCACTGCATTCAACAAACACTCTAAGTAGTATAGGACCTAAATACTATTTTTAAGTTGTAATAACTAGTTATGGAAACAATGGTATAATTGCACCCGTTAGTATTTTTCCTTTCGTTCAATGTCACGATTAAACAAGATACAAAATGTTCATCAAGACTTGAGGTTAAAAACGTATCTGCAATTGAATCAAATAGATCAAGGAAGAATTGATGTATAATTGAGAAACTTAAGATCAGAGCAGCCAATCCTAAAAACATATGTACATGAACTTTCCATTTTATTACATAACCATACATTCAAATTGCAACACATTGACAAATACTGACAGATGAGTACCTGATGTATCATTATGCTCTTTTACAGATTTTGAGATTGTGGTATTATGATTACTTAAAAAGCGAGAAAAAAAACCAAATCAGAAGTGATACAAGATGCAAACCGTTATTATGAGTTGGTGAAGATTTACTTTTAATTTCACACGGTTAGTTATGAGCTCTTTATGTTTGAGATGTACACAAATATAATTGCTTCATTTATGATTATATTACGTGAGAGAGAGAGAGAGAGAGAGAGAGAGAGAGAGAGAGAGAGAGAGAGAGAGACAGACAGAGACTTATTGATGTATCTTTTAATACGACTTTAAGAAATGAAACACTAAATGTACCAGGACTGGGTCCGAAAGGAGTCTTAATATTATGCCAAACAAGACAGAGAAAATTATTCTGACATGCAATTCAATACAGAAAGAGAAAGAATAATGATCATGATAAAATGATTTTCTAACATGTTTTATTCACATGCATATGTTGGATCAGCCTACAGAAGCATGTACAAAATTTTCTTATATGAACAGCAACAAAAGACACATAGATCACTAATATTAGTGTAAACAAAGTATTATACCGATCACAAATGACTAAGGTGTAACTTAAGAAGCTCACACGATAATCAATTACATGGAACATAACGTAGATTAGCACATTTTAAACAAGGAATACACCTACATATAACATATAATGAAAACTGAGATGCACAGTAAATGCGTATTGATTATGTTTCCAGCACACATGTAGATATACACCAAATGCAGTTAAAATCTATTATATTTTGCAATAATGACGTCCCGTCCTGATGAATAACTACCAAAATGAATATACAATAACCTTTCAATATTATTATATGCGAGGTTACAAATTTGCGAAAAACAAAATTTGTGTAATATTTTATTTAAACAGACTGTAAATAAAACTCTCTGGATGTGATTCTATTTATCTGCCCAAAGTATATGTACAATAGGACTTACGAAAAGATAACTGCTTTCCTTGTATATATAGCAATGTACTTCTAATAGATTCGAATATAAATTAGACCAATGGCTAGAATTACATATGGCGGCGAATGAAGTCTTGCTTCTTGAAGATGATTGTGCGAATTTAGATGACGTAAAAAGAAAACAACAATCTGAACAAGGCCTGTGTTCATTATTAGGAGTTATGTAATATTTAATGGCCTCCAGTAATAACTAATATACTAATCAAACAATAACTCTAACTTTCTTGACAATAACAGTCTTTTACTCAAATAGAAAGGCTATAATAAACTTTTTTACAAAATTAATGTAGTACCATCAATTATTACAGATGAATTAGCTGCAAATTAAAGAAAGCAAATGAGGCAAGTTTAATTTTCTGGTTACATGGTTGAAGGTAAACTAGCTAGTGAAAAGGAATTAACTAGTTAGACTCGGGAGAGAATAGTGAATACACGAAAGAGAATTAATCATGAAATTGTAATATTTATCATCATATAGTAAACGAGTATCCTTATTTATCGCGAGATTGTAACATTTATTATGACATTGTAACATTTATTATGACATTGTAATATTTATTATGGCATTGTAATATTAATCAAGACATTGTGATATTTATCATGATTTGTAATATTAATCATGACTTTGTCATATTTATCATGCCATTGTAACATTTGTGATGAGATTGCAATATTAATCATTTCATTGTAACACTTGTTATTGCATTGTAACATTTATCATGACATTGTAATCTTTATTATGAATTGTAATATTAATCATGACATTGTAATACATATCATGATTTGCAATATTAATCATAACATTGTAATATTTATTATGACATTGTTATGATTATCATGACATTGTAATATTTATCTAGACATTGTAATGTTTATAATGACATTGTAATGTGTATGAAGACATTGTAATGTTAACAATGACATTGTAATATTTATCGAGACATTGTAATAGTAATAAGAACATTGTAATATTTATAAGGAAATTGTAATATTTGTCATGACAATGTAATATTTATCATCATATAGCAAACAGTAACCTTTTTAACAGGACATTGTGATATTTATCATGATATCTTAATATTGATAATGACATTGTAATCCTAATCATGAAATTGGAATATTTATTATGAAACTGTAATATATGGCATGGCATTGTAATATTTATCATCGTCTAGTAATAAAGCAACCTTATTTAACATGACATTGTAACATTTATCGTGATATTGTAATATTAAAAATGACATCGTAATATTTATCATAACATTGTAATATTAATCATGGCTTTGTAATAGTTGTGATGACAATGTAATACTTGTCATGACATTGTAACATTTCATATAGCAAAATATTAGCCTTATGTATCATGATGTTTTAACTATCGTCATTCACACATTTAAGGGATGTCTCTATACAATGTCTTTACAACTGTGTACGTCCCGAAAAATGAAGATTTACACCTTATCCCATATAACCTTCTGAATGGTTGTCGTTGTAGTTTTGGTGTGTTTAACACCAATCCTCAGCATAGGATAGTCTGTCTATACATGGCGACCATTATAACTGGCAGAAGAATAACCCAGGAAAAGCGGCCAAAATTCTCGACCCACGGGAAGCTACTGGCAAGCTAGCTAAGTTAGCTCACATACCCACATTGGCCGAGCCCGAGACTCAAACCCACGACGATAGAGACGCAATGGTATTGATTGGTAAAGGAGAGCGCTTTTTACCACTATGCCCCCATTTTTAAATATAGTTCTTGTCACTCAGTATGATTTGTACCTGTTCATCATCATGTTAGGCCAATGTCCTTATGAAAAGACGATTATCATAACCGGACAATCTCTCAGTCAAAAGTGATGTGTCCTTGAGATGTTTAAGATTATAATTTTATTTTTAAGTAATGTACCTCTATATTTTTCTGTCAAAGGGCCATGAACTCTTACTTTTTTCGGTTTGTTATTTTTTCTTTTCGGATGTAAAATGTATTTATGGTGTAAAAACATATTTTACATCTTCCTCCATTGCGAGCAGTGTATGTTTTGTATATTTCCGTTTAAATATTCGTCTTACCCAACGCAACTTAGAATGCTCTAATGGACTATTTACATGCAATCATGCAGATTGATTGAACATTCAGAGATCATCCAAATGGAATGTATTTTTCTGTCTTTTGTTGTTCGAAATTGTTTTATCAGACAAACAGCATGTAGCACGACACCGTAGAGTTTTGAGACCCATATGGAGTTGTTTCTTTGGAACATATCGACCTCAGAATTGAGTCAAATGTGCGTGTTGCTTCCGGTACGTTACCACGTGTAGGTGCATAAATGTTATTGCGTGTTTACGTTTGGCCTATGATACGATGGTTCAAGCATTTTAACAGAAATAATCATGTCCCGTGTATATATATATATATATATATATATATATATATATATATATATATATATATATATATATATATATATATATATATATATATATATATATATATATATATATATATATATATATATATTATTTTATTCCAAGGTAGAGATAGATACTTTCCATCTTTGCAGTTGTTGTTGACTAACATTTCAACCACCATACTGAAATACAATTTACACGTAGACATACAGTTTTCTCACTACTGGGTTATTCTAAGAGATTTTCGTCATACCTGGTTTCCAGGCTGGAATATTGTTTAAAAGCACGTTTATGAAAATATCATAAAATCATGTTCAATAATTTATTGATCCCTTTTTATTTGGGCTTAATTTAAAACAAAACTGTATCTATCTAAATTTCATGATGTCGGTCTATCTACATGATTACCACGTATATTAAATATACTCTCTATTGCATAAAAGAGATACGTATCATCTGTACTTTCCCGATTTCTTAATGCATTCTGGAAATCTGTTCATAAAATCCCAAAGAGCAGTTAATGTATATATATATTTCAGTGTTACATATTAAATCCAGTCAAGCATCCATTTTTTACTTTTGTCCCTGTCTGTAAAATTTCAATTAAACTTCCAAGGACAATATCATTTTTACCTGTTTCGATATATTGGAAAAACCTGTGTATAAGTAAATAAGTAAAATGTATATTATTAACTCCCTGTACAAACTGGGCGAATCGTTTTCTAAGTTGCTGCGTCTGACTAAGCTAACATGTCGAATATTTTTTACTGCTGATCCTGCTGAAATATGTTTCAATTTTCTATTAAATTTTTGCATATCTCGACTGTTGCTACTACGAATTATACATTAAAAGTTCTGCTAACGAAGTTCTAAACTTGTCGTTATGATTCTGTTGAAATGGGATGGCTTCACAGGACTCAATTCGTTGAACGTTGATATACGTATTAATAGAACTCGTTCTTTGCGTCTAATTTGTTTTGGAACTGGTTCCTGGATTCTATAATTCTTCTTATTCTTGATTATTTAAGAACAATGTCAAAAATATCATATCCCCATTTAATGCTGCTTCTTCTGCAAATGTAATATTCTTTTCACGATTAAAAATTATATTTTCTTCAGTATGCATGTTTACTATGGTTCTCATATTCTTAAATGTTACGGTAGTTTTGTAAAGAAAGGATTATTCATCATGTATAACTGCAATTCGTCTCTCTTTCATTTTTTTCCTAACTGAAGACCTAATTTCAAATGTTGATACTGAACAATATATCTTTCATTGTTATTTTAACCTACATAATATAAATTCTTCTTTTCAGGAATTAGTGTCTGATGATAAAAAATAATGGTTTATGTGTTACAAAACGTATTGATTTCACTCTTAGGTTAGACTATAGGGTCGTAACAAAAGTGTTGGTGCTCGATCAGGATAAAAAAAAATTTAAATTTCACGTTGGTTTGGAATCCTTTTAGTCTCTGGTAATTCAATTTCGCACATTTTGAAAATTTTAGTGAAGGAAACAAGCTTTCACCATGAAATCTTAAGTCGAGAACTTTATTTCCGATCCTACGCAGGACGAGTGAGTTTCCTTATAAAAAGACGAGCTTGCCTGATATTATGATCTTTCTGAAGCGAATGCTTCTTGAACGAAGCAAAAGAAGAAAAAAAAATATTTTGGCTTATTGCAAGAGAAATCCAAATGCAATTTGAAACAAAATCATTAGCATGGTCACGTGCTGCACACTCTCCCACTTTACACACAAGCTCAAGTTTTGATGTTTTACCATAAATATCAGGCTACAATTTCCTTTTAAAGAAAATGAAGCAGATAAATATTTCCTAACGTTGAGCAAATTGATGCAAATTTCAAATGGCCGAGGAAGCATTGGACTGTGTTATTACAGAGACTACTTATTGGTAAAGCTCGTGAGGTCTACACTTTACACTCAGTACAACAGAGTACTAATTTATGAAGTGGTTAAGGATTTTATCTTAAACGGTTATTAGCTGGTACATGAGGCATCTTGTCAAAGATTTAGGAATTGTAGAAAAGAAATTGGTCAAACTCATGTCGAGTTTGCATGGGATAGAGAACAATTATTTAATAAGTCGTGAACAGTGAAGTATGTTCAATAAATACGTCCATAATAATAATAATAATAATAATAATAATAATAATAATAATAATAATAATAATAATGAGGACTTTGTATAGCGCCTAATCTTTAGAAGATCTAAGCGCTTTACAACGTTAGACAACACCAAAAAGATAAAAAACATATAATGATATGATTGCAAAAACAAACACAATGAAATTAGAAAACATAAAAAACATGCTGAGAATATTTAAGGTAGGAAACATTATTAGTTTGTTCTTGCAGTCGAAATAAGTGAGTTTTGAGAGCACTCTTGTCGTTGTGTCTAAGTTCAGTGGGCAATTCATTCCGCGTTGCTGGGCCCTGGTATGCAAAAGAACGCTGTCCACATGACTTTGTTTTCATAGTGGTAATAATGAGTATACGATCGTCAGAAGAGGAGCGTAAGTATCTTGCTGGTGTGTACACATGGGTGAGGTCGAATAGGTATGTTGGACTAGAGTCCGACAGTGAAACGTAACACAGAGAACACATTTTGTGTTTCATTCTGGATGGAATGGATAGCCATTGATGGGTACAGAGCAGCGGGGAGGTGTGCTCTGATCGTGGTACTCTAAGTATGAACCGAGCAGCTGTGTTTTCAACTTTTTAAAGTTTCTGGAGCAGATATTGAGATGAACCAGACAGAATTGAGTTACAATATTCCAGTCTTGAAAATAATAATGAACACACGAGTGTTTTAGTGTCATCATCTGAAAGATATTTGCGAATGGAGCTGATGCGTCTAAGCTCAAGATATGCAGCCTTGCATATGTTCATGACATATTGGTGCAATGTGAGAGTACTGTCCAGAGTAACACCTAGGTTTCGTACTGACTGTGTGAATTTAATGTTGGTGTTGCTGATATTTATTGTTTGAGGTAAAGGACGTGAAAGAGAAAGTTTCTGTGTTGTGATCAGAATGGCCTCAGTTTTCATCATTCACCTGCAGCTTGTTGCATGTCATCCATGATTTCCCATCAGAAATGCACCTCTCTACACCTTGGATGGTAGCATCAACTTCAGTTGGGTGGCAAGATTTGTATATTTGGGTGTCATCAGCGTACAATTGGTGAGACACTGGATGATGAAATGACACTTGAGGGCGACATAGTGTATAGAATGAAGAGAACAGGTCCAAGAACAGACCCCTGTGGAACACCACAACATAGATCAACTGGGCTGGAATGTATTCCATTTGCAGACACAATTTATGTCCTGTTGACCAAGAAGGACTTGAACCACAGTAAGGCTGTATCATGAATACCAAATACATGCTGGAGACGGTGAAGTAATATATCATGGTCTGTTGTGTCAAATGCTGCAGACAAATCAAGGAGGATGAGGACTGTAATATTTCCGCTATCCAACGCAGAGAGAACGTCATTAGCTACGTCTAGAAAAGTAGTTTCAGTAATGTGGCAAGGGCAATATGCAGATTGTACATTGCTAAAAAGACTGTTTGAATTAGATGAGATACAAGCTGGGATAGAACAACCTTTTCTAAGATTTTTGATATGAATGGGAGATTAGAAACTGGGCGGTAGTTCTTTAAATAATTATGATCTAGTGTTGGTTTCTTCAGCAGAGGCTTTACAATGGCAGTTTTAAAACAATGATGGGAATTCCCCTGGTGCGAGAGAGGTATTAAAAACATCAGTTAGCGAAGGCAATACTGGATCTAAGCACTCAAGCAGCAGAGATGTTTGAATTGGATCAAGTTCACATGACTTTGGTGCACTCTTCATCAGGATTGTACGAAATCCATAGAGACATGTTCAAATGCTGCTAATGGTTGCCGCTCAAATTATGTATTCCAACTGTATGGTGACGAAGAGTCAATTGAAATTGTGGTGTCAAACTTATCTCTAATGGTTTATACTTTGTCACGGAAGAAATTTGCAAACAGGTCCGGAAGGTCAACTGGAGAGAAGGTAGTTGGAAGTGGTGTTGATTTGTTCCTTGACATTGGCTTGTTAGTAATCTCGAAGAGCTCTTTCCATGATCTTAGTAGTGTCGTGGGCTGATTTCGCTGCATGGACTATATCTGTGGCATTCTTCTTAGCGGCTTCATAGATTTGCTTATGAATAGTGAGTCTGGTGGAAAGCCAAAGTCTCTCAGCTTTACGGCGGTCTCTTTTAGCAGTGCGAAGCTGGTCCCTAACACTGCTATATCATGGAGAACACTTTTGAATTGATACTCTGCACTTGGTAGCTGGGGCATGTTTTTCGAGCAAAGAACGCGGGCATTTATCGAGTTGTGCTGCTTTAGGAGGTAAGCAAGTTGTTAGATTTGCTTGGATATCGTGCATTAGTTTGGTTCTATTTATCATACGGAGGTTTCTCTTAGTAGCAGATAAAGGTGGAGGGTTAGGGACTGATACGTCAAGATGGCATATAATGCAGAGGTGATCTGTCTGATGCAAGGTCATGGGATACCAGGGAGGAGCGTATAATGTTGACATCAGGTCTATGAAGAATCCAGTCTAAAATGTGACCAAATGTGTTTTGGGTTCCGGGACAGTCAAAGTGAAAGTTGAAATCTCCAAGAATAATCAGGTTGCCACCTATCGAATTTCCATAGTCCAGCAGATTCGGAAACTGCTCCGAAGAGAGAGATTCAGCCAGCTTGTCTTTTTCCTACTAGGAGGAGGGCGGTAGAGGCAGAAAAAATGGACTAACCTTTGCTCCAGTGTGAGTGTGGTTTGGTCTAGTTCAAACGATGTGTGGTCGAAATTGAATGTTGTGGTGTGGTTAACACGTTTGATCATGGAGTTCTTTGTGATTACAGCAATTCCACCTCAGCGAGAATTACGGGGGAACGACTTGATGGAGTAACAAGTGGGTGTTAGATCCGCACACTTGGGCTCATCGCCTGATGTGTTTAGCTACGTTTCTGTCAGGAAAAATACGTCAATATTCTGGTCGTTGATAAAATTAGCTATTTCTGTGCGCTTTTCCGGTGGTCCTACTGACTGGACATTGAATAATGCAATACGCAGAGGCATCTCTTGGATAGTTGACACAAAGGTTGACGAATTAATAGGGATTTGAATTAGGTTATCGAAATTAACGGTGGATGTTTTTTAATTATTGAACCGAAATAAGGGAGATAACTGGAATTCTTCTTAATGTTCTACGCCGGCCAGCTTTGAAACAACGTTTCTTTTTTCGCTTCTATTTACATTTAGGTAATGATGAATGTAGTCCTTGTTCGTTTAGTCTGGAGCACAATGTAGTGTTGAGAGCCAAGGAGTGATCATTTAAAGCAATTAATGAGAGTCCATCATAGCATAAACAGGTTGACTGTCGAGTATCGCGTGATGGCGGTTTGTTCAAAAACAGTGGAGCAAGACAGCTGAGAAAAAGTCTAATTGTTCTCATTTCCAAAACAAGGAGATGAAGAAACACATACGAATTGAACAGCCAATACATAAGGAACACAATAACGTAGATGAAGACAGGCAACAAGCACAAATATCATGAAAATGGCACTAAAAAAAACAGAACAGCTGCTTCAAGCCGGTTAAGCGATAGCGGCCATTTTGACACAATGGTGACGTCAATACCTACCCAGACGCGAAAAAGGCTGAAGATTGAGAAAATGCTGCTCATAAAGCTGATGACTTTCTCTTGACTTCCAATCTGTCTCTCAGTACGTTTTAGTTCGAAACAAAAACATCTGAGTCCCATAAGAGTACTTTCAAGTCTAAAACTGGAAAAACTTTTAGGAATCAAACTTCTGATAAGACTGATCAGAAGTCTTCTTCTAGTGAAAGTGTACTTATTCAGAAAATTGCGTACTGCTTTGTTAATGTCATTCTTCCTTGTGATGATTTATCACCAGACTTAGTCCCAGGACCCGAAGCAATTAGAACCGATACTTCTTTGCCAATGGAGGGTATAGATTTATTAATAGGTAATGATTGTGCTGGAGATAAGGTTGTGACTCATCCCCTTGTAATGGTCAAGCTTTGGTCGGATCAAATGGTTTATCCTCTTCTTACGAACCTGTTGTGTTTATTTACAAACAGAAAAGAGCGATAAACCTACAACGTTTGTAAAATTCAACAAACAATTTATTTAACTAGAGTACAAAGTAAAAAGTAAAATGTACTCAAAGTGCTGTGAACTTAATCCCAAATAATCCTTAAAGTTCTATAATATGTCCAAAATTGATTCCAGTGGTGTTCTGAATAAATTCCAATATTAACTGTCCCAAATAGCCTCGAATGTGCTAATATTTAAGCAGTCTTAATGTATCCCCAAATCTAATCCAGAATACACTTGAATGAATTCACAATAATACCCAAATAGCAATTTGGTCCTAGAAATGTTAATGAGCACTTTGTAATTCCAGTCCATATTTTAAATCAACAACTCCTCTCAATTAAAAACTGAACACAGCAATAAGAATGGTTCCACTTGGGATTTTAAGGTAGGAATGAGTAATTCTGAAGTAAACAACATTAATATAAAAAGCAACGTCATAATAATAACTTCCTTGCCAAAATATCCTAAGGTGTCAACTAGATCAGAAATTTTCAAATGAAACGCCAATGTCATCAACTTACCTCAAAGTAAACATGTTTACTTCAACTAATAATGATCTGAACATTTAATCTCTATTAATAAAGAAATATTAGCTATGTTTGATCCTTTTATAAACTAAATCCCGATAGTTAGGTAGGCCTTAACAGGATTACTATCCAAGGTTTAAGTTTAATCCTTGGTTTATTGCAGCTTGTGCTGTTGCTAGAAGTTCTGGCAAAAAGAGTCTTCGCTCTTGACAAAGATTTTGATCAGGATATTATTCCTTTTGCTGATACTTGTATGGGTCAGACTTTTGATGAGGTCAATTGTGTTACTTGTATGGATCGAACAGGGGTATTGATTACTGTCGTCCTCTTTCACTACTCATTATCTCAATTCGAAACAGAGTGATAAAAGACAATCACTAGTTTTCTCACAAGAATAAGATCCTGAGATTTCGTGACAGATCTCGTTTCAGAGGGCTATTAGCGAACCTGAGCTACACAAGTACCAGATAGTTATGTTTTTTGTTGCAAATGGGGTCCCTATGTAACTATAGAGGCCACCTAAGGTATACGCTGGTGAAGAGTCGTCAGTGAGCTATAGCAAAAATTGTTCCAAAGTCATACTAAAAGGAATTTCTTAGTCTAGCCTATGCAAAGTTCACGGCTGGCCATTAATGACTCAGAAACACTTATCACAAGATCTTAAATCATTTCTATCGGCCGAAAATTTAAAATGATGTTTGCAAATACTGTAGATCTGGTTACTCATATGCAATGGTAGGAAACCCCAATCAGACGATGTATAAGCCTCCTCTGCAACCTATTCCTGCATTTGGCGAACCGGTTAGTAGAATAATGGACCAAGCCAGGCAACTAAAACCTGTTGACCATAATGTGTGCGTCCACAAGATTTCCAGAGGCAATTCCTTTGAGGAATTTTGAAAATAAAACCATAGTAAAATATTTAGAATATGTTTTATACACATTTTGGCCTTCCAAACCCTATCCAATCGGATTAAATATCAAATTATTATATGTCTGGCATTATCCAAGTTAAGCATGAAATAGGAATCTAATGGTTTAAATATTCTGCCAATCTCCAAGAGAATCAACTGGCTTCGGCAATATTTTACCATTTGTTTTGACAAAGAAAAAGACTGGGAGGAGAGTGTTCATTTTGTGTTGTTTTCTATTAGGAAATCGATTCAGCAATATTTGGGTTTGGCTAAGTATTTTGGCCCTTATAACGTTAGAAAAAAAAATGATTTCAATGACATCATTACTATTCCTGGGTTGCGAAACAAAAAACAATGTTGAAATAAATATGTTAAGGGAGTATGTTAATAGAGATATCCAAGTAAGTCATTCAATCAACATTTTCTTTTATACCTGTACAACACACTGGGGACTTAATGGATGACCTGAAATCGGACTGTAGTGACTAAGATGTACCCAATCTTCCTAATTTAGAAATATTCGACAATCTGAACCAGAAAATGTGGCATCTGCTGCCACGAGATCAAAATGAACTAAAACAGCTATTAAGATAATATGAGTACTTGTTTCCAGATGTTCCATCAATAACAAATAAAATTTACCATGATACAGAAATTGTAAATACTGCTATTGTAAAAGAGCATACTGACCCGATGAATCAAATAAGAATGTTTCTGTAAAGGAAATTCAATATTTTCTGGAGAATAATTTCATAGAACCTAGTATAAATTTACTGGAGTTCACCATGTAGTCTTATACCGAGAACATTTTCAGCATGGGTGCTGATTATAGAATAGCGAACAGTGCCATTAAAATAAATTAATTTCCTCTATCAAAAATCGATTATTGTATTAACAAAATTGGAAATTCACACTATATCAGCAACTTTGACATTTTGAAAGGATTCTGGCCAATCCCACAAGCGGGAAAGGTAAAAGAAATTTCGAAATTCTTAACTCCTACTGGACTTTACCAATATAAATTATGCCGATTGGCATACAGTATCAGGCCTAGAAGAGAATAATAGTTTGGGATGATTTAATTATTAATATCAATTATTCATTGGAATTACAAAGTGCTTAGAAGTTTGGATTTAGTAGCTGTTTTGAATTACTGTGATATGGTTTAAAGATATTTTGGATCAACTCATTGTGATGCATCAAAACGTTTAGCACATCAGCACAATGAAAGTGCACTTCATTTGGATTACCACTGGAACTCATTTGGATTACTCAGTTCTTTTTGAACTTATGATGGAACCTTTAGAACTATTTAGGATTGTCTTCACCATACTGTAAGTTAATTTCAATTTTTTCACTTTCTATTTTAGGCAAAGAATATTCTGAATTTTGTAAAACGTGTTCATTTTCACTCTTTCACGATGGAGTGCGCCAATGTTAATGTATTAATATAATCTTTTCAGTGTCTTTACTCTTCTGTACTATTTTTTAAGTGACAAACGTTTGGTAAAAATACGTGCAGCAATATATGCACTATTTCGAACTGAAAATAATAGTATTTAAAAATTTTGTTTTACGCCAATATAACAGTAAGACGGATCTCTAAGTGATAGTTGAAAGCAAATAGCTTTAAATTCCAAATATCCCTTCAATGGGAACCAAAATTCCTAAGTAATTGAACAATTGTAATAAAGGTGTTTGACTCTCGATATTCGTTTAAACATCATAATATATTTGACTTTGTTTCTTTCTTTTTGCATCAAATTATTTGTACATTCAATTCTTTTAGGAAATATTGTGCAGAACATTTCTCATTTTACTATATATTGTATTTTGTATTTCAGAAATGTCGGTATACAATTATTCACCGTATGGCATTTTATTCTCTCTGACCAATCGATATTGCATATTTATCCAAACTTCATCAATACAGTTTTCGCAACTGAAGTTTGTTTTCGGGTACAATTTCTAATTTATAATACTTTATTTCCTGTATTATTTTAATTTTCCCGACAACTAGTTTTCTTTTACTTACAATCTCTAAGGGCTGACATAGTTTTTTCACACGATGGTTCCAGTACATCGCTGAAAAATTTCCTTTTAAGAAGTATGTATTTTATTTTCTATTTCTATTTTATATGTGAATATTTAGAATTAGATTGAAACAAAAGAGAACCTACTTTATTAACTAGGAATTTTTAATATTCAATTTTCCCAAAGCATAAACTTTCTGTATCCATTATTAATTGGACTTTATAAAGAAATCAACATTTATCATTTTCAAAACCCTTTCATCTATAATATTCACTATAGTCTTATATTTTATTTATTTTTTGGTATTCGCTGTATCTTTGTTTGAATTCAATTTATTTAATATTTCTTCTGTATAACTGTGAAACATTGTCATAGGGTATGTGCATTTTGATAATTTATGCACTTACAAATGTACTATATTATACTAGGGTTTTAGGGTCCATATTTCTATTGTGTGAATTTGGAAGGATTCGCTGATATACGCATGCATTCTGAAGATAATCACACAGTCATACCAAAGTAAAAGCTGACTGTGTCTCTGGAACTGACTCTTGTACTATGATGAAGACTGATATGTGCACTGTCAAATAATAACCTTTTAAACATGTATGTATACTTTGATACAAGCTTGCTTTTCTATATACCAAGACCTCAGGGTTTTGCTTCTTTTTTCATTGTTTATGTTGTAGAAAAGAATATATGTATATTTGAGTATATAATTGATTATGCTCTCTCTCTCTCTCTCTCTCTCTCTCTCTCTCTATATATATATATATATATATATATATATATATATATATATATATATATATATATATATATATATACACACACACACATATGTGTATGTGTGTGTGTGTGTGTGTGCTATCATTCAAAACAATTATCTAATGCCCATGACAATACTTGCACTACAAACTCAGACATATACACCACAAATAAATATTTCTTCTCAAAGTCGAAGTTCATAGATAAAAGGGCCATTAAAGAACATTTAAGCCATCTAATGTAATAAGTATTGCCTTTTTCCGTCTCATAATTACAACACGTCATCTTTTTCAAATTTTCAGGTTAGACTACTTGTGGTATAACCAAAATTCTAAATCAGAAATGCATCAACCAATTATTAGTATACATACCACAATAAAATGCGTATAAAGTGTTTGTTGTTTTGCATGCGTAACGTCATTGTGGCATATGTCTATTAATCTACCACTATAGCCAATAAATATAAGGATTGTCAATTATGTGTTAGGATTTTCCTTTAAATTGTTGTGTCTGGTCTCTCCTTATATCTAACAGCCAATCGGAGCAAGTTTATCAGCATGATCACACGACTTTAAAAAAAAAATCAAATTAAAGGAAATCGGAATACATCGGCCTTTGTGAGTGGGTCCCCGGCTATAAAGCACCAATTTTATTGCATGGAACATATATCTTATACGACGAGGTGGGATACAGAAACGGCAGATTCTCTTCATTCGAATACTGCGATGGACGAATTATCAAGATGCTTTTACGATGCTCAATTTTTTCTGTATATATGTATGTATGTATGTATGTATGTATGTATGTATGTATGTATTTATGTATGTATGTATGTATGTTTGTATGTATGTATGTATGTATGTATGTATGTATGTATGTATATGTGTGTGTGCATGCATGCATGCATGTCTGTCTGTCTGTCTCTGTGTCTGTATGTATGTATGTCTGTCTGTCTGTCTGTCTGTATGTATGTATGTATGTATGTATGTATATGTGTGTGTGTGTGTGTGCGCACGCATGCATGCATGTCTGTCTGTCTGTATGTATGTATGTATGTATCTATGTATGTATGCATTATAACATGCTGCTGCCCTTATTCATAATTTATTAATCAATCATTAATTGCGTGATTATATTGATATTTGCTCTACAAACGCTTTCAGACATCGTCTTCTATTTCTTGCTAAAGTTAATCTTGAAATGTTTCTTTTAATAATGTGTGTCTCATGCTACATCATTTAAATGGCGTTTGTCCTTTTTTTTTAAACCCCAAATCCCCTAAACATCAATCGGAAACTATGCATCGTCCTCTTGGTATTTAGAATAAATGTACCAAAATGCTCACGTCATCATTTGCTCAAAAGAATTACACAAGGAACATTACCATGGGAGTGAATTCGATACAAAATGGTCAATAAATTATAATCCCGACATATTCTCAGAGCATGCAGAATGTTCCATGTTGGAATTACCTCTATGTTGAGAATACAAAGGTTACAGTGTATGATCAAATAAGCGATATACGTAATATGAACAGAGAAGCGAAGTGAAAATCAATTTCCAAAAGCTAATAATATTTTAATTGAATGTGTATGACTGATAGGGTCAATCTGGATGGAGCACGGCAATTTGAAACAAAATAAAAGCACATTTAGAGTGGCAACAAGTTTTTTTTTATATAATTAAAACCATTAGAAACAAGAACAATATCCACCACCACAACAGCTACTTCTACTACCACTACTTCTGCTAATACTGCTACTAATAATTACTGAATCTGCTTTTATTGCAAAAATAAAACCACTACAATTATGATAAAACTATTACAACTTATGCTGTATCTACTTCATTTCCTTTTCTTTTCCTTTCTTTATGATTATTATTATGATGATGATTTTCATTATTATTATTATTATTATTATTATTATTATTGCTGTTGCTGCTGCTGCTGTTGTTGTAGTCAAATACTTTTTTCAGATTGTACAAGCTTATCTTGGATATGTAGAAAAATCATCGCGTACGAGTACCCTGTCCCATAAGACAAGTACGCAGACCTAAAGACGAGCTAATTATACGCATAAAAGCTTCTAAATAAAGTAAACTGCCAACGTGAAACCAACTTCAATTTTTAAAAAATCTGAAGCAGATCGGTTCCAAATTCATGCAAGCAAGAACTTGTGCATTATGATGCAGTTCACAAATGTAGGTATATATGAACAATAAATCTTCCCCGTCCTATAATATTCAAAAATATTCCTGGCACGTTTTTAATACAGCATACATCAACTTTCCGCTTGTGATATTCATATGAAAGTACATGTAATTGCAAAATTGTTAATTTTTGAATAAATTATGACGATGATGAGTTTACTACTTATGATGATAAACACTACGTAAACAAGACCAATAATAATAATAGTAATAAGAAGAAGAAGAAGAAGAAGAAGAAGAAGAAGAAGAAGAAGAAGAAGATAAAGAAGAAGAAGAAGAAGAAAAAGACGAAAAACAACAACAACAACAACAACAACAATAATAATAATAATAATAATAATAATAATAATAATAATAATAATAATAATAATAATAATAATAAATTTTAAAAAATATTATTATCATTATTATTATTATTTAGAATTTACGAAAAGTGGTACTAAGGCCGTATACAGAGGCAAAGACTGATTCATATTATAAGTATCTACGATGCATATTTTCTTCAAAAAATCTTAGCATATGTATCAGAAAACTCTACCCTTGCAATCTCTGAAATATGCATATTTTGAAGCACTCTTTCGAAATTTGTTAAATGACCAGTTCCTGGATTGTTTTGTCTGTTTGACTCGAAGAGAGCTCCCAACCTTAACTATGGGGCTGAGGTTTGGAGGTTTTACCATGTCAATGATATTGCATGTCCATTTTGTAAATATATTCTTGGTACATCCAAGTCTACTCCAAATGCATTCGTATATAATAAATTGAGAAGAATTAGTACGAATGTAAATAAGATAAAAACATGTTTTGAAATATTAGCTAAGAATTCCAAAACATACTTGAAGAAAGATATCGTAAACAATGCTATAATTAATAGTAAAGAGAGGGGGAAACTTTTGATTGATGGGCTAACAATGTTAAAAGGATTCTATTTACATTTTTGGCAATGTTTGGTGTACTCAGGGCTTAAATAATGAAAATATTTTTCTTATATTGTTCAGTTAGAGATGTGAAGATATTTGTAGGGAAAAACTGCAGGATGAGATTAAGTCGATGGAAAGACTACGTTTCGATAGGTCATTGGGAGTAGAATTTACTTGTCAAAAATATATAGAATTGTTGGGAGATAGTGATGTTTGTTAACTTGTCACTGTGCTTAGAGTGGGAAACTTGCTGATTAGAGGTAACACAGAAAGACAGGAAAATATTTGTTATGAATAAAGATTGTGTCAAATTTGTAACGTTGATATCGACCATAATTCCATTTTATAACTGCTTGTCCGACTAATATGGAAAAAAAATATTAAGAAGAAAATATTTACCCACCTTCGTATATAAAAATCTAAATTGATAACATTGTAGGACATTACTGCAAAATGATACTAGTAAAATTCTGATGACTAATTTAGCAAGTTTTACTATAAAAGACTTAAAAATTAGAGAAACCGTTTTATCATTGCCACCTGCAACACAAGACTCTAGATCAATAGCACAAAACTTGCTCCATGCCGGCTTTAAGGTTCTCTCTAAATTAATTTGTATCATGGGCCAGTGGCCTTATTACAGATAAACATTATTATTATTAGTAGTAGTAGTAGTAGTAGTAGTAGTAGTAGTAGTAGCAGAAGTGGTAGTAGTAGTAGTAGTATTTTAGTAGCAGTAGTAGTAGAAGTTGCATTATTTGTCAATTTCTTAACATTCCCATTTAAAAATGTTTTCCTAAATTTACCCCTAGACTTGCTAATTTTAATTTCAAACGGGTATTTAATATCAATTTTTGGTAAAATTTTAAGCATCAAAGATTATTAGAACTGTTTAATAATAATAATAATAATAATAATAATAATAATAATAATAATAATAATAATAATAATAATAATTATAATCATATTATTATTATTATTATTATTATCATTATTATCATTTTATTATTAGTCGTGGTATTATTATTATTATTAGTAGTAGTAGTAGTAGTACTAGCAATAGTAGCAGTAGTAGTAGTAGTGGTGGTAGTAGTAGTAGTAGTAGTAGTAGTAGTGGTAGCCGTAGTAGTAGTAGCAGCGGTAGTAGTAGTAGTAGTAGTAGTAGTAGTATTTGCTGAATAAAGCAAATTTCTTTCTTTAATTGTTGGTGATGTGGTTAGCATTGCCATTAAGAACGAAATCCTACGCAATCCTACATTGACTCTGAGCCTTGTTTTATCATTATTTAAAAGCGTATTTTAATACATACTTTTGATAAAATGGAAAATACTGCAGTTTATTGGTGTGTACTTATTTGCTACACATTTTCTTTCTAGAGTGTCTGTAACATTCAAATATTGATGGAGCTATTTGCAACAGTGTAATTATTTTACTAGACTGTAATCAGTGCAAAACGATAGCAAATTATAAAATAACATTAATAAAATAACATTATGTAATCAATGCGACATGATAGCAAATTAATTATAAGATAACATTATGTAATCAATGGGAAATGATAGCAAATTATTAATCTTAAAAATAAAATTATGTAATAAATGCGAAATGATAGCAAATTAATCATGAAATAAAATTATGTAATCAATGCGAAATGATAGCAAATTAATTAAAAATAACATTATGTATTCAGCAGGATCAATAGAGCTGAGAAGCGATATTGACAGTTACGTTTTTCAAATAACTTAATTGTATTTAAAATATCTATAATGCACTTCATATATTATTATAAAAAAAACCACTTTTAGTTTATATTAATATGGACCATAAAATTAGCTCAAACTACGGATATATATATATATATATATATATATATATATATATATATATATATATATATATATATATATATATATATATATATATATATATATATATATATATATATATATATATATATATATATATATATATATATATATATATATATATATATATATATATATATATATATATATATATATATATATATATATATATATATATATATATATATATATATATATATATATATATACGTTCCAATTTTATTTCATACTAATCAAAAATTTATATTTTAATGAATCATTTAATGAATGCGATCTATTCCCTATCTTTATTTGATATTGTTGCTGTTTTCAACAACGGGAATATTTTATATTTTTTTTTTTTGCTACAACTTCAATAATTCAATGAAATTTGCCGTTTAAAGTGAAATTTGTTTATCGAGATTGCCTTATGTGTTATTTCAGAGCGTAAAACCACGACGGTATGGAATGACTTATCGTCAGCATTCATTTTATTTCTTTCAGCTCGTTCTCTCTTTATAAAAGCACAGCGTAAGTTTCCATCCTTTATCCATTTATGACAAAGTTAAGTAGAACGATTCACATATTTCTGTCTTCAGAGTCCCATGTATTTTCTCTACTAAAAATGTCTATTATTATGATTATAAATTATAGTGGATATCCTTAGCGGCATTAATATTTTAATGGCATGGTAATTTTGTTTAAATCGGAGATGTTAAATCGGAAATCGGAATATCGGTGTACTGTATCCTATCTCCTTTCAACTCTCGATTCCCGCTCGCCATAGCTCTCCAGAACTATTTGAAATAAAGCTTCACATTCATAATCTTTAACTTGACTTAATTTTAATTTTTGACGTTTTCAAAATTAAAAACATACTTATTAAAAAAATTGTTAATGATAAATTGTTACTGTACAGTCGTTATCATCAAAGGAAAAGAGTGATATTCACACAATTGAGGTTCACAAATTCGATAATCTATTATTATATAGTGTTTTTCTCCAAACTAAAAAGCTAAGTAAGTAATTTAACACTTTTATTTTAAGGACACTTGCACAATGCTTGAAATGGTGAAATTATTTAAGGCATATTTAATCTTAAATGCATACCAGTAAACTAATCAAATTCGGGCCTTGTGCTAAACGTTCATCTCATCTAGGTCACGTGTTATCTTTTATCTATCATTTCTATATCCCAAACATGATCGAGATAATAATAAAGTAAGCCATACTATAACAGTTTTAAGAGTCAAATGTCATAAAATTTCATTAACTGGGAAGTAAAATGACTATCAAATGGCAATATGTGGCTATCACGTAGGACTCTCGCGAAATATTCCATTTTCAATTTATTTCGTAATTTCATCCTTTTTGCAAAACTTACCAACAAATCACTGATTAAAAGTTTATGATGAACGGAATAAATATTTTCATACCAACTGATCACATGCATGATATACAGATTTTAATTAATGTTAAGGAATCTATTACATCAATTTCCTAAATGACAATTGTACCGAGATAAATTAGTAAATATTGTGGGGGTATTAGAGACGGACTTGGAAACTAAGGGAAAGAAACAACAATAACAACAAAAACTGAACACACGACCTTCTAGTTCCGATAACTAAGTTGTAGGATAGATTATGCTCAATATTATGGGTTTATAAAATTATAGAGTTTAAATGACAGCTCTGTGCATTTTTTTTAAATATTCTTTTCTCATTCCATATAGGTAAGCAAATCGTAAACAGATCAATGTAACGTTTATAAATTTTTCTCACACTATATCTGAAAAATAACATAAAATTAAGTTAATGTTTCGAAGAAATAAATAAAACAAGGACAAAGTTCAATTTAGAAGGAACAGAAATTAACTTGACGTATTGTTTTGTTTTGTTTGGTTTTTATCTATAGGGAATTGAAAGTCAGACACTGACAGATAGACAGACAGACAGATAGACGGACGGACGGATAGACGGGCGGATGGATGGATGGATGGATGGATGGGTGGATGGATGGATGGATGGATGGATGGATGGGTGTATGAATGGATGGGTGGATGAATTGATGGATTTACTGATTATGAGATACGCAGATACAAAATATTCCGTGAAAAATGTAGAGAAAAGAATGAATGAGGTCTTGACAGAAAAAAGAAACAAGCAAAAATAACCGATAAAAAAAGATTATAAAAATTAAAGTTGGATAGATATATCAATAACTAAAAGAAACATCAAACGCAAACGTTGAAAGGATTAGCAATTAGCTGGAGCACGATCTAACTGGTCACAATTAAACAATTCATTTATGGATATTTTATATTGTTTATACTTGGAAAGAAAATACCAAAACAATGTTCATATTTTATTTTATTTATTCAACAATCAAACAAATTGGATGCGATATAAATTATATTCAGCCATTGACACACTTAGTTTCAAGAAAAATAAAAATGTGAACGTTTGAAAACAAACAATGAAAGCAGAAATTCAACAGGAAAATGAAAGCAAACTGCTTGTCCAGACATGTCCCTATAGCTAGACCAACTATTTGTAACAATGCAACGAATGGACGTTCGTTTATTATAGCACAATAAGAACACCTTCTAGAATCATCACGTGAGAGAATTACGGAAGCACTACGAGATATTATGTCGGTAATTACGAGATAGCCATGCTGTAAACACAAAATACTCGTAATTAGGTGCCAACAGAATTGATTTTCACCTCGCTTATCGTGTTGGACAAGTACAGAAGTATTACTAGATACTATGTCGGTAATTACTAGATAGCGAAGTTGTAAACACAAAATATTCGTTATTACGTGACAACAGAATTGATTTCGACCTCGCTTATCGGCCAGGAGAATTACGGAAGTATTACGCTATACTAATTCTTAATTAAGAGCTACTAATTCCTAGTTACTTGATAGCTTAGTCACATTAAAAAAAATCAACATGGTACTATCCGGCTTCCGTAGACAAATGCATCTTTTTATGACTAATTCCTAGTTAATTGATAGCTTAGTCGTATTTTAAACAAATCAGCATGGTACTATTCGGTTTCTGTAGACAAATATATCTTTTTATGACTAATTCCTAGTTAATTGATAGCTTAGTCGTATTTTAAACAAATCAACATGGTACTATCCGGCTTCTGTAGACAAATATATTTTTTTATGACTAATTCCTAGTTACTAGATAGCTTAGTCGTATTTTAAACAAATCAACATGGTACTATCCGGCTTCTGTAGACAAATATATCTTTTTATGACTAATTCCTAGTTACTTGATAGCTTAGTCGTATTAAAAAAAATCAACACGGTACTATCCGGCTTCCGTAAACAAATACATCTTTTTTATGCAGGTAATAAATAAAATATATAGATAATATTAAATAAATATAGAATAAGTCAAACGTGCAGAAAAGAACGAATACTATGAAATTTTTTTAAAATGGAGAAGAAAAGAGACAGAATATAATCTCAAAGAAATACAACTTAGACACGTATTGTTTGTACGTGTTTCAACGTTATAATTTTATTTTATTTCTCATTCATTCATTCATTCATTCATTCATTCATTCGTTCGTTCGTTCGTTCGTTCGTTATTTCGTTCGTTCGTTCGTTTAATCAATCAATCAATCATTCATTCATTCATTCATTCATTCATTCATTCATTCATTCATTCATTCGTTCGTTCATTCATTCATTCAGTGTAACTATCATTATTCATGTCAAAGAGTAAACTTCTTGCAACGCATGGAAAAAACACCTTGTCCTATTATGGATCAGATTTATGGAATACCCGCCATCTGACAGACACGTTAATCTAATTTACGGAATACAATATCTACTATCTGACAGACACGTTAATCCAATTTACAGAATACAGTATCTACAAACTGACAGACACGTTAATCCAATTTACAGAATACAACATCTACTATCTGACAGACACGTTAATCCAATTTACAGAATACAATATCTACTATCTGACAGACACGTTATCCTAATTTACAGAATACAATATCTACTATCTGACAGACACGTTAATCCAATTTACAGAATACAATATCTACTATCTGACAGACACGTTAATCCAATTTACAGAATACAATATATGCTATCTGACAGACACGTTAATCCAATTTACAGAATACAATATATACTATCTGACAGACACGTTAATCCAATTTACAGAATACAATATCTACTATCTGATAGACACGTTAATCTAATTTACAGAATACAACATACAATGGTCCGTACAAATTCAGTCAATGAAACAAATGTAATCCAGACAACAAATACCCTCCCCCCTTCAACACAAAAAACATTATATTCCAAACACCAGAGATTTTGTTCGCATAAAGGTTAGTCCATATTTTATGAGGCATATTATTATTATTATTATTATTATTATTATTATTATTATTATTATTGCTATTATTGTTGTTATTACTGTTATTATTATTATTGTTGTTGCTGTTGATGCTGCTGATACTATTATTATTATTGTTGTTGTTGCTATTATTATTATTATTATTGTTATTATTAGTATTATTGTTGTTGTTGATGATGCTATTATTATTATTGTTGTTGATTTTGTTATTATTATTATTATCATTACTATTATTATTATTATTATTATTATTATTATTATTATTATTATTATTATTATTATTATTTAATGATGATTTAGAGTACGTATAACTTATTGTAAAACAAAATCTGCAAAATCTGTATATAAAAAATGATTTTGTTAAAAAAGAGATAAGCACCACCACTAGTAACTGTATTCTAACCTACGACATAAAAGAACCTTCTCTCAATACCAGCAAATGTGATTAGAAATAACTTACTTCCAAACATTACTGAAATAGTAATAAATTTACTTTTTTGTAATTTGTACCAAAACTGTTCTTAAAACATAATCAATGTGTGAAACGTTTTAATAAATATGTTGTTACGGATTTAGATTTATGCAGCGTAGGTGTCGAGTTTTCTGCAGGCTGAAGCCGATGAACATTTTTTTTAAGATATTGGTTAAACGTAAAAATATCTACTTTGTAAGTCGGTGTATAAGGTGAACATGGAAGAGTCCCACGTATAGATCCTAGGTTAGTGAAGTTAGTCAAGTGCTGGTTTAGAAATAAAAAGTTTGTAAATGCATTACTGAGTACAGGATATAAAGTGAAGCATCGATTATTTGAACCTATTAAGGGCATATACAGGTAAACATCAATTATTTGAACCTATCATGGGCATATACAGGGAAGCATCGATTATTGGAGCCTATCAGGGGCATACATTTCGTCCTGAAATACCTTCTCCCGATGACTTACTTTTGGTGAAAAGTACAATTGTGAATGGAAGTACCTGGATACAATTTGTCCACAAATATACTTTTGACTGTATACTATAGTATCAGTAACTAATTAAAACATTTACAGTTGGTGACTGTTACAACTGATGACTTTATACGTATCATTAACTAAGTAAAACATGTATATATGGTAACTGTATACACATCAGTAACTAAGTAAAACATGTATATTTGGTAACCGTATACACATAAGTAACTAAGTAAAATATGTATATTTAACTGTATACACATCAGTAACTAAGTAAAACATGTATATTTAGTAACTGTATACATATCAGTAACTAAGTAAAACATGTATATTTGGTAACTGTATACACATCAGTAACTAAGTAAAACATTTACATTTGGTGATTGTATACGTATCAGTAACTAAGCACAATATTTACATTTGGCGACATTTCACGTGTTTAAGAGCAAGCAAAGAGGAAATAATACAAATATTTTTGACTTATGTTTCATTAAATACTAAAACAAAATGACAATATTTTACGTTTATGTTTTATACATAACTGAGTGTTGCTCCATACATTCATGATATTCATCGGTTATATGGACAGTCGTTTTACGCGTGGTCTTGCGAAGAAAAATATCAAACGGCTTTTGATCAAGGTAAACTCGGCTGACAAGGATTCTACTCAGACTTATGTTGTAGGTAATTAACTTTTATCACTCGTCAAGTCATGATTGGTCGTTGATTAACAGTTAATTGCCAGGCTTTAACTACAAAATACCTCTGATCAGAATTTTACCAGACTTCGATCTTTCTTGATTCTTTTTTTTTTTTTGGGGGGGGGAGGGGTTCCCGTAGGAAAATGTAAAGACTATTATAGCTGAACACACTCAGCGAAGACAATCGGGTGTAACAATAAACTTTCTTTTAAACTCCATCTCTCCTGATTACACTCACCTTAAAAAAGATTATTTAGTTTATCATAATACTAGTATTAATCTCATTATGTGAGATTTTATTCGACAGTATTTTTATGATTTGTTGTTATTCTGTTATATGTTGGCCTTCACAACGATCGGCAAATTAGTTTTGTTGTTAGATCCACTGACATCTTAATTTCAGAGGAGATGGCCGTAGCCTATCCAAGCAAATAATCCGGGTAATCGGTATAATCACCATTTTACTGTAGACTGTAATTTATCGAAAGCAAATCAAACCATATATGTAAATGGGCCACACCCCCAGAAGATGATTTCAACACATTTGGGGTTTGCTGAAGTTTGAATGCTATCCGATTATGTGAACTGGTCCGAATTTATTCCAATTTTTTTAACACAAATGTTTTTCTATCACACTGGGGAAAAAACATATCTCAAAATTCTGACAAATCGCTTCGGTATAATGTTATCAAAACCGACTTCGGCCTGGAAGATTGCATAGAATTCTTGTGTACTCACAGCATGGATTGGCTTTGACAATACTTTGAGTGTACTTTCTCTTAATCTCAGAACCGAATCAAGGAGATATGGAATAAATTGAATCGACAGAATTGAAAGCATATAGAAGCGAAAGTTCATACATGTTATTGACAAATGATACTGAAATTGAATACCACTTTCCTTTCGATTGCCAAGTATACATTAATTTATATGCAAAGTTTAATATAAAAAAATACTCCTGGAATAAACATTCCATATATGGTAATGAAGATTTCATCTATGGTTGCATGCAGTTGTTAGATTTTAGTAATAATAAAAGAAGAACTGACATTAGATACATTTTTCTACGAAGAGTTTGAAATAGGAGATAGATCGATATGTTTCAAAATAAGTAGTTATAAAGATTGTATATTTGTGTTCATCAACCACTTTCCAGTCTTTGCTGAGTGCATATTTTGAGCTTTTAAATGTTGCAATACAGTATTTGATAACCACACAATACTTGTAATATGTACACTAGGAGCAAGTACAGGTGTATGAGAACAACCATGGAATTGAATTTAACTGAATAAAAATAACAGACAAAAGGTTTCTTTACACTCTCATTTCATTCAAGCTCGATATGCAAGCATGTATATGTATGACCGCTGTCTGTCTTTCTGTCTGTATGTATGCATGTATATCATGTACGCTGTCTGTCTATATGCGCGTTATGATTATGCACTTTACTAACGCGTGTACAAGTTAAAACATGAAAGGTCTACTCCGGATATTAATTTTGTTTGGAATTCAGGATCAATTTAATTTTATTTAGACAACTCGCGGCTAATGAATAAATTCCCTGTAATTGGTTATATCGTTTGCAGGTGGAGACGAGACATCATTAATTTAGCTACTTTCTGATGTATGGATGTAAGTAAGAAAGTAATTTATGATAGTGTCATGTCATAAAATGTCAAGAAGGCTGAAAATTTATTTGGCCACCATGACTGAAAGTGGAACGGTAGAAATGGGAGGGCGGTGATAGAAACAGGCAAACATATAGACATACAAAGGCATAGCAATATATGATACGAAGTTTCTCAGTTGAGTATAAAACTGATCTACGCATGTGAATAATAATTTTATGTAAGCAGTATGTAATGAAATCTACAGATAGTTAAAACAAAACTGAGAGATTGTGATGGGCGTGGAAACGGAGGCGATAGGGTAAACACCATAGGCGAACAAACATATAGACGGACGAAGAAATGTACAAACATATATTATTTAGCACGTATAAATTTTGATGCATGGATACTGTATTATGTGGAATGAGATGAAAATACCAATAAAACTAGCATTTATATGAATAAAATTAGCACAACCGGGTTGGGGGTGGGCTTCTTAGGGCTGGGGACGATTGATACAGACCAACGGCTACACAAACGAAAATGGAGAACCATGTTATAGAAAGATGAATGGACAGGCAGATGAAGAAATATACTGATATAGAGAAATACGTCCTTTACCGTCTGCCCTATCTGACAATCGGTAGCACAAATAAATATAAAAAAATATCCTCTTCAAAAATATTCCTATGCGAGCGTTTTGTAACTTGTTTTCTCTCTCAGATTCTGAAGACAACAATACAAAATTTTCGGTCGAAACAAATTGACATATGTATCTCTACCATTAAAGTGTGCTAATCAATAACTATTTTAGAGAAAAAAATATTTTCAAAATCTGATGTTACTGCTGGCATGATGCAAACTGGTTTACTGTAGTGGTGACTTGCAACATGCTCACCTTTTCGAAAATAAGGTTACTGAACTCTTCATAATCAAGACCTTTTAGGTCTTTTTGTTTGTTTTCAGTTTATGTTATAAACTTTAATTTTGAAGTTACCTTCAAATTTCTTGAAAATAAGAATACATGTATTGGAGTTTTAATTGAAATATTAAACGATGAAATTTCAAATAAAAATCAATTATTATAGAATTTATTTATATATTTCAACATAAATGTTTGAGATATTTCAAGTTGGTCCATAATTAACAACTAAGCACGGGAAATATTATTTCCTGAATAGGTATTTGTCTTTACATATCTTGATATATACCATTTTTGATGGTTCGATTAGTTATATAAGTATCTATATGTGAAAATGCAAGAAAATCATACAAATTAGTTATAATCTCAAACGAATCATACGAATACTGTCACCTTTTCCACTAAGTTTGAAATGAAGACAATGTATTTGATTACGATGTTAAGAAAGAACTAAAGATACAAAAATCAATTTTAAATGTGTTACACGCAACTTTCTACGACGTAAGAGCTAAAGATAGCATATTTATGAACTCGTATATTATTAAAATGCATGCATCTATCCGAAGTAATTTCCTTGTTGTTTAAATGTGTGCGATAGTGTGTACCAATGTAAAGGCGATTCGCTTTGCTTAATGTCAGGAAAAACGTGTTCTATTCATCCATCATTCCATCCATCTATCCGACAATCCATTCTAGCATGTATCAAAATATGATACAATCCACATACTACTGTCAATTCTTAGGTAAATATAACTATTTGTTCATGTAAAGCGACAGAAACACATACAAGGCAGACATACAAACAACCTGTCAGTCTACACAATGGTACACACACGCACATTCATCAATACATTAATATTATTACGAATCCATAAAAATATGATACAAAACTAACATGGAAATACAAAGGAATATTTAGACAATATGGTGGATAGAACGATGAATAATGGAAACTAGAAAGCTGGTAAATATCTGAAATACAGGTGCATGGACGTAAGGACAGAGCTCAAATTAGAATGAATACAAATAACTGAACTGATAATTAATCAATATACAGGCCGACATTCACGACTGAAAATCAGGCACAGATCGATAATAAGATATGCAAGTATGGATGAAATGGGTAGAGAGTGAGAAGACAAATTTGTTTTGTACATTGGGACTTTCTGGGATATGCAGCTTGGTGTGTATTGTAACATACCTGCACCTGCACAAATTCTAACATTTATGTTGTTGGCAGTGTGGGCCTAACATCATGTTTCAGAACATGATATACGTGGTGGCAAGCATGTCATTAAGAATTAAGCCAAATATAACACCAGGGAGACTCGAAACCAGATAGAGTTTGTAAATATGTTGTTGTTAATGTACAAGAAAGGATTACCTGAACACACACACACAGATATATATATATATATATATATATATATATATATATATATATATATATATATATATATATATATATATATATATATATATATATATATATATATATTATACCGGAGTAATTTCGTTGAATTTAACAGAAGATGCAAATGTGGAGTGTAAGAGAGAGAGAGAGAGAGAGAGAGAGAGAGAGAGAGAGAGAGAGAGAGAAAGAGAGAGTAATAAATGCATTACGAGGGTTTACAAATTGTCTTCCTGAAAAGTGTCACCTGTTTTCTAACTATTTGTGTGGCCTAGCGTAGTCATAAACAACTGTCCGATCCCCTCTCAATTATCGCCCAAAGAAACAAGCAGTCATTGATGCGTAAACAGGTGTAAATCCACATGTATAAATATCTTCTGCTTCACCAATAGCAACAAATACATTATCCGATGAGAAAACAAAATGAAATTCCACAACTTCAACAAATATTTTGATAATGGTTCCTTGCTCAATTCTACCTATTCTTATTTGACAGATGTAGTAATTCTTATGATGGGCTATCTCATCATGGATACATACTGTCGTCTGGTTCTTCAAATCCACTGAAATCAATGCCGGACTATTAGTTAGGAATTTAAACGGACGTAGATACTGGACAGTAACTATACCCTGTAAAACGAGAAGTAACGACAACGCAGACTTCTCCGATTTACAGGGTAACGTTACGGTGCCAGAACACAAAACGAATATGTCTGTCAGATTGGCTACATTATTTCCACGATCAACATTGCTCAATTTCCCTGCACACCCAATCTACAAACCTCGGTTGTCCCATCGCTGTTGTCAGTCATGAGTTGAATTATTCCTAGTGCCATGATATCCAAGTTCTTGGTAATGAAACCGTGAACAGACCGTCTTGCACAAATTAGATACGTGCCGCGCGCAAAAACAAAAATAACCTTTAAAAAAAAGGGATTGTCCCAAAGCTATTTTAAATATCTCTCCATCTAAGCATCTATCGCTTTAACCACATCTTAAGCACATCTTCTCGCCGGTCAGAAAACCACGCTAAAACAAATAAAATCATCGACACGCATGCTCAGTGACGAAGCAATGCACATAAAAGTTTCTCAGTAAATACGCTTTATAGACCGTGGAGAAGAGAGTAACGAGCCCAGTGTAAACACTGAAATAAATTTCACCTTAAGATCTTGACGGCCTGATTCGAATGACGATCATAAACATTCTGGAATCAAACAGTAACAAAGGTCATAACCGGTGATGAGGCACATACTGCCCTACCTGAAACTTAGGACACTATCTCCGCCGAATTTTTGCGCAGAAACACAGAGTCCCATATGCATATATACATAAGTGATATGGAAAAAATTGACAAAAAATAGAACATATATAAGACGTTCTTGCAATAAATGACGTTTTATCAGAGAAAACGGCGTACCAGAAAGGGAAACGATAGTCTGTCTGGTCCCATGTTGGACGCATTATTGTCCGGATCGTCCTTAATATATAAGGAGTGGCGGAAAAGAGGTCTTAATGTTCGCAAGGTACCTACGTCGGCAGACCAAAAAGAGGAACTCTCAAACGACTTCGAACTTTAAAATCTCGTCCAATAAATAATTTAAAAATGAAAACCTACTGACATTAAAAGTAGCCTATTACTGATTACAATGATATGTTAGAATATTTAATCAATCGATCGATCAATCAATCAATCATACAAATTATCAAATTTCAGTCATTTAATCGCTCGATTTTTTAGTTGACGTTAAGATTTTTGCAGACATTATGGTATTAGATACAATGTAGACAAGAAATATTTTATTCAAGAAAAAATATATGCAACGTATAAACGTGAAACAATTTTGTTCTTCGTTTTTGTGGAACCGGTGACATCACACATGGCTTTTACATTAGAAGACACCGAGAATTTTAGAACAGAAAGTATTTGTCGCATATAAACTTGATGAAGACAATAAGAAATAAAAATGAAAAAGAAAATTAAACAACGGGAGAAAACGAAACGAAAGGAAGAATCATTATATATATATATATATATACAATTTCTTTATTGAATCTGTTTCCTCATGAATACTATGTATATTTTGAGAAAACTGATTTAAAATTCTGAATTCTTCGACTGGCTGCTTTCCTTTTGTTTGAAATAATGGGGATGACCCCCACCCCACGCCAAATGCTTTTAGGAAATAGTGACATGCATACACAATGTAGTTTGCTATTATTAGATCCTTTTAACCAATATTTGTTCTGGCTGACACTGAAGATAAAGCCTCGCACATTCCTAGAATACTCCATGTTATCCCCCGCCCCCCCCCCCCCCCCGTCTCTGTATTATTTATTTGTTGGCTTGCCTTTTTCTTCTCCTTCTGTTTTATTTCTGGTTTTCTATTTCACTTTCTTTCTTCCTTTTATTCCACACCAAACAAGCTCGGACAGTCAGCCAGAGAGCCAGACAGACAGACAGACATGAAGACAGATCGACATACTATTAATAATATATAGCCCTTTTCCTGCTCACTCATTATTTTTGTACTGAGATCAACAGGGACAAACTTTACAAGATTTTCGATATACTTCATGTGTGGTCTCATTACGCGTAGACGGTGATAAACTAATACTTTACGACCTATAGGTATGAAACAGATTCGGTATGTAAATCATTGTGATCCAAACTTCAGAGAAGCTTTTCTTCTCCATAATCCATCCAGTTTTGAAGGGTTAATTCATTAAACATGAGGCATAGGATGGAAATATGTTTCGATTCAATACACAAACACTAAGAAGTGTTTATAAATACGAAAGAAAAGAAGTCTGCGACTCCAATATGACCATGAATTTTCCACATCTTCAAAAATGGGAAGAGGATATAATTGAGTGCGCCAATATTTTTATTGTACTGAGTGTAAAGGGATTCAAAATAATTTAGATCATTGCAGATAGGGCCTTGGTAATCTAGTCAGAATGGAGAGGGAGTATGATATAGCTACTTTTAACACTCTGGCATTATATAAATATAAGTCCTACAAAAGGGAGTCTACACAGGCTTCTAAGGATATTTGCCTCAGAACATACGTTTTCACTTCATTTTATAAATTTTTCAAGATTGTAATTTTCCACAAATATTTTACAGAGACATATAATGGATATCGTTTTTGAAAAAGAAAAACCAAGCCCATATGTCATCGCTCTAAAAGTAAACATAGGTCGGAATATGTTAAAGAATTTTATTTCATGCCTTGATTTGATTATATGATATATTTATGTTTCAAAAACGATACATTCGTGTGCAGGTTAATGGACAGTTCGGTATGTCGTAAAACAACATGCTTCACTTATAATCAAACTAAACAGCCTAGTCAACATTGAACTAATCGGTCTAGTTTTCTATTATATGCCATTAATTTATATCACTAACCATAACATAAATATTTATCCCGTTCTATTGACATCATAATAATGTTTGGCTTGGGAAGTTTGGAAGCACTTTGAAATAGACCAAGTTGTTAGCTCAAGAATTCTGACTTGCATAAAAAGTAGATATTTGCATGTCTTTCAAATACATGTACTTGTACTGACATTTAGTTTGGACCACTGGTAGGAAAACCATTGTTAGAAGTTGACGACTGATAATAATGATTGATTATATGTACTGTGGAAATTTACTCAAATTGACATAAATAACATGAATTTGTCTGTCCTTCATGCACAAGAGTGACTTCACACAGTGTCGGCATTGCAATTGTCTGAAAGTGCAATGACGAAATGTTAACTGAAAACAAACGTTATCGGCTGGAGTTGTTTTTTCTAAACTTTACTTCTGAAGTGTTGTAAGCAAGTATCGCTAACGAAGAGCTTAGCATTTGTATATAATGAACATGAAATGTGAGACCAACCTGTGTAGTCTCAAACCCAAATCAACTCAATCGTTTAAGTTCCTTAACCATCTTCTACGATATACTCAAGGATTACCGATTAAGAAATTATGGTGGAGGTGTTATCTTTTCTTTCGAAAAGGCGGAACTCAGGAGTGGAACCAAACTTATCTTTTGTTTATAAATAACTTTGAGCAAAAGATAATGTGTGGCTCACTGAGATATCGGCCTAGCGAGGGTCTGGTAAATTAAAGGGTTTCCGAGCAGCTCTAGAACGAGGTGGGGCCCCAGGTGTTAGATAGGTCTAAGGCGATCTCCTTCATGAACGGCGTTTAGGGGTGTCAAGTGGGGCGACCGCCCCAGACCCAGCACTTGAGTGGGCCCCGCGCTTCAGGCCAAAGGTCGTCCTTGTGAGTTTGTCAAGCTATATTATCCGGTAAATTGGAAACGCTGATACAGGCCGCACGTAATGCACGCATATTATTATTCTTAATTCGTGTCTTCATACTATTTGAAAAATGACAATAAGAATCGGTTTATTAGGCCAAAGGCATCGTCGTCAAGTTATTATTTCGATTAAAAACCCGTTGTTCACAAACAATATTTTAAAAAATGAATAATGAAAAAACAAAATGCGTGCGCCAAATCACGAAACTTGATCTAGTATAGACATAATAAGTGTTTGCAGTAGCATACCAATCGAGATACCGATACTCTGGCCCCGCGCGGTCATGGTCAGCCCTAGGCCCCGCATACACCTAACGCCGCCTCTGAAATCCTTTACAGATTAATGGTTTCTCACCTCTGTCGGCGTGGCTTTGAGTTTCAGGCTTGAACAAAGTGTGTATGTGAGAAAGCTTGTCACCTTCTTCAATGGTTCAGTGGTTCTTTCTGGGATTTTCCCGGGTTCTTTCTCCACCAAATATACTGGCAGTCATGTATAGCCTATCGTGCACTGATAATGGAGTTAAACTCACAACATCAACAACAACTACAACAACAACCAGTACAAGACTTTCCCAAAATGTGGTAAGTAGTGCGATTAGCTGATGAGATGACTTGACGCAACACTTCCGATTGTGGTAATGAAATGAAGCCATGTTTTAAGTAAACATAGTTTCATTGGCGGATTAAGACACGACAGCTTTGTACAAAGTGATGTTTAACGATATATTTGTTATATTACAATGTACGTTTAGCTTGACTAATTGCAGAATCTTTCTCAATAACTTTTGTGTTGGCGAAAAATGCCTTTCCAGTTTCTTGTCTTCAGCATTTTACCAGACCCTAGCATGACAGAGGTCTCACAGAGCAATGCGAGAATCTGGTTGAAAGAGTTTATCTGTCCATTATGATACTCTCGTCTCGGCCTGACCAAGCTGTGTCTGCCGAGAAATTTGCAGATATATACGTTCGTGGGGCCCCCAGTGACGAGTGTTCTACAGCGCTCTCCGTTACCGATCACTGCCATCTCACCTCTGTCTGTGTGGGTTTGAGTCTCGGATTCAGCCAATGTGGGTATGTGAGAAAGCTTGCCATTAGCTTCTCGTGGGTCGGTGGTTCTTTCCAGGGTTTTCCCGGGTTCTTCCTCCACCACTAATACTGGCCGCCATGTATATCCTATAGTGTGCTGAAAAATGGCGTTAAACCCTACAACAACAACAACAACAACAATATACGTTCGTAAAGTAGTTCAGAGGTCAGGGTAGCCGACTACTGATATGTAGTGAACTACGGACTTACTGGGTCTGCCGACTTACGGTTTGTTTATATCATGCGGATATCTTTTGATATCATTACCTGAGAAAGTGTTTGCATCATAGAGATTATGATGTCATAGTTTATCCAACATACGCTATGTTGTTATACAAATAAATTGTTCTTATAACATCTGACTGATACATATGTTACTTTTCTTTATATTAAAAAATGTGAATTGGCGTAATTTGTTTTCATTATTAATTATTTAATCTTATTCAATATTAGCAACGCCCAGGACATAACATTTGGGGCGACTCGTTTTCGTTTAATTGCTTTTAATTTTTCTTTTCTTGTTTATTTCTTTCTTGTTTTATTCCAGGTCCAGGTTTTACTTTCCATTGCATATCGATGATAGACGAAGAGGTCCGGATCAAATAGGGATGTCACAAGGCTATTTTGACCAATGGACAATTGAAGCCTTAGTCCATCTGCAAAATGACGTCAGTGATGTGAACAAAGTGGTGTAGGTACGATTGAAAGCAGTGGCCATTCCCACCAGGGGCTTTTCTGTGTTCCTGAATGTAAACGAGTGATATATGAACCCCTGTTGTTTAATAACAACTTGCATAAAAGAGCTTTAATTGGCTGTGTGGTTTGCTCTACGAAGTCGGACTTTCATTATTATTTTCTTGGTGTGTGTTTTGTTTGTTTTTTCCTGCGAAAAATAAAGCCACCGACAAGGGAAATTGAAAGTTTAAAGCCCCAATGACGATTAATTACTCAACAGGACTGTAGGGTTACGTTACTTGCATGATGTAATTGGGACAAGTATATATTAGACCTCATTTAATACGAATAATACCCTTAATACGAATGCTTTCCTTAACACGAATAATTTCTTTACGTAGACTATTTTATATTTTCTTCTAACTATATTCAAGCAGTTCGACCAATTCATGAACAGATAGACAGACAGACAAGTACATAAATATATATATATATATATATACATTACATAAAGGGACTAATCTTGATGTGCAGCTGTAGACAAGGCAACTCTCCAGTTGAAGACGACGAGAATGGGGTGTGCGGCAGGGGATCGTAGGAGAGGACTGAAGGTGAAACATTAGCAGATACAGGTTCCAGTACATAGATAACTACACGAAATAAAGAATGTCGACCTCCGCCTACGTCCCTAACGATATATGTGTACTTAAACATTTTCGATATACTGTAAATATTTATACTATTAAGTACCAATCGAACTACATAGGGGCACATACCATTCGTACGAATCGAGTTCTGCATGTTAACCCTCAACATAAATATCTCGGGCTAAGCCATAAAAACATCTATAGCAATTACACCTCACACAGCGAGCTAAAATGCACTTTTTGTGTTGAGTGTACTCGGTAATGTAATCTCCTACATGGGAATAATGATATTTTCGGTCCAAAAAAATGTATATCTGCCAGTTTATACCTTCAATAAATTACATTTTGCACTTGTAATTATAAGCAAAGGCCACACATGGATAGTCTAGGTGAATAAGAAAACGGGACCAAAACTGATTGCAATTAATGGCAAAGTTGTACTAAGGTAATGCTGATTATGATGTTAATAGTAAAAACTAAGAAAAAGTGGAGAAAGACGGAAAATGCAAAAGAGGAGAAAAGAGAAAAGATGATAATGATGAAGATGCGATGATGTTAAGAAGTATTATATGATGGCGATGATGATGATAATGATGATAAGGAGGAGAGCAGCAAAACGTAGTAGACAACGATGCTGCTGACAATGATGGTAATGTCGAAGAGAAGAAAAAGAGAAAGAATAAGATTCATAAGAGGAAAATGATGCTGACAGAAAAGAAGTAAAAGAAGATGATTAAAGTAATAAAAGAAAGGGAAAGGAATTCGAAAAAGACAACGACAATAATAATGATAATGGTGAAAAGAAGAAGAAGGTATAATGACAAGTTTGGAGGATGAGTTGAAAGGAGGAAGTTACATAATGAGTAGATAATGGTGATGATAATGGTGAAAATAAAGAAGAAGATTATAAAGAAGTTGATTATGCATATGCTGATGACAATGCAGAAAAAGAAGACGAAGACGGTAGTCCGATAAATAAAGACAATTATCGTCTTCGGAGACCAATTGTTGTTATACAATAGCTAAATGTTTCATGATATGGTCTATGTTATCAACGTTGTAGTTACAGCAATAAGATGAAAAGGGGATGGAGGAAATGTCTGATATAAGAGGCGCTTCCAATGACGGATTTCCCCATTAGGTAGACAAGAGGGTGGCAAAGTCCAGGAAATGGCAAATATTAATGTACGAAAATCTGGCTTTCGTCTCCAAATTGTTTATTTTGAAGAAACGAGAAACCTTTTGTTAGCTTTTACCACTGTTTCAAGACAAAGGTCTTTAAGGCTCTGGTTAGTGGAGGTAATGCTGGTGGGTAGTGAGGAAACTCTGAAAAATCATATATTCGTCACTGGGCGGTGCAATAGAAAATAGCAATAGCTTCTGTAGCAATAGCGGTTTTAGATATATCTAGTAATATATTGTTCAATCAAAACGACGATGGTGATGAAGACGAAGTGACAGGTGATTGTGATATGAAAACGTATGTACATGGCGATTTATTAAGTACGAAATATTAAAAATTCGACAATCGATGTATATGGTTAAGAAATAAACTTCTTGTTACAAAAGTATGTTATTTCTAGAGCAAGTTAGTTAATACAGCAGAGCTAATAGCTCATACGCGATCATCGAAGCACGTATTCATTTGCATGTTTAAAAAGCCAGTATGTCAAGTAGATCAGAACCAGGAAGTTGAATTTCTTTCTATGTAATGTTTCGATATCTCTGTCAAATAGAACATTTTATGTAAGTTAGCGTTTGGCACTGTCATTGTATAATTACATCTCTAAGGGCACATACTGTCTTTGTATAACTTAAAGAGATATACCATGTCACATGCATAAATTATTATGACATTTAAGTTAACGAGATACTAATTGTATCCACTTCTTGGATGATGCAAACATATACCAAAATATATATCTTTGGAATGGACGAGTATCTTTATAAAGCAAAGTAAAATTTATCTATCGTTTCATTATAACATCGAGATAGGGGAATGTATTACAGCATCTTGCAATGACAACGATTTCTATTTTGGCGCAGTTTATCTGAAACAGTCCGCAACATTATCCTTGTGATGCTGTCTACAAAATTTTAAATATACCTAAACTACTGAGTGAGCAGACAAATATAAAGCACAGGTACTCTGTAGACAGCACCTGCAGTCATACTAAGAGTACATCCAACACAGAGTAAACACCAACATCTAAACATAGTGTTCCAAGAATCAACAATATAAAAGAGAAGGACAACCCTTGTTTCTCATAGTCAATCCTGATTGTAGTTGATAAAAAGTAAAAATGAAATGTACATCCTTAAATGAAACTATTTCTCAAACGAGCGAGAGCGGGAGGTCGGGTGGAGTGCTGATGAAAACATACATCCTAATTTTAGAAGATTTTTTTTTTCCTTCACAAACTGCAATAGTTAATATTTTTAGAATAAGTGATGATAAATAAAAATCACCATTTTTCATAAAATCTTTTTAAAAAATCAATGTGACCGAATGAATCTGACCGATATTAAAACAAGTCTTGGTTCATAGAATAAAACATGACGTGTTTAGAAAGGAAAGATGTCTGTTTTCTTCAAAAGCAACCAACATCTCTTAAAACACATCTATGCCCTCCTCAAAATACAAATGTATAAAGAAACCTCTAGAAGACGCACAGGATTTTTTTTACATGGTCCATTTCTTTATGGGTCAACTGGAAACGGAGAATAGTGTTCATTGAACACAATAATGGAAAGTCATGATTAACAAATGATACTACTCATTCACACTATTACAACCTACACTGATACTACTCATTCACACTGGTACAACCTACACTGATACTACATTTTCACATTAATACAAACAATAATGATACTACTCATTCAAACTGTTACAACCTACACTGATACCACTTATTCACACTGGTACAACCTACACTGATACTACTTATTCACACTGTTACAACCTACACTGATACTACTCATTTACACTGTTACAACCTACACTGATACCACTTATTCACACTGGTACAACCCACACTGATACTACTTATTCACACTGTTACAACCTACACTGATACTACTCATTTACACTGTTACAACCTACACTGATACCACTTATTCACACTGGTACAACCTACACTGATACTACTTTTTCACATTAATACAAACAATAATGATACTACTCATTCACACTGTTACAATCTACACTGACACAACTCATTCACACTGGTACAACCTACATTGATACTACATTTTCACATTAATACAAACAATAATGATACTACTCATTCACACTGTTACAACCTACACTGATACTACTTATTCACACTGTTACAGCCTACACTGATACTACCTTTTCACACTAATACAAGCTACAATGACACTACTCATTCACACTGTTACAACCTACACTGATACTACTTATTCACACTATTACAACCTACACTGATACTACACATTCACTCTAATACAAAATACAATGATACTACTCATTCAAACTATTAAAACCTACACTGATACTACTTTTTCACACTAATACAAGCTACAATGATACTACTCATTCACACTGTTACAGCCTACACTAATGCTACTCATTCACACTATTACAACCTACACTGATACAACTCATTCACACTGTTACAACCTACAACGATACAACTCATTTACACTGTCACAACCTACAATGATACTTCTCATTCACACTATTACCACCTACAATGATACTACTCATTCACACTGTTACAACCTACAAAGATGCTACTCATTCACACTGTTACAACCGACACTGATACAACTCATTCACACTATTACAACATACAATGATACTAATTTTTCACACTAATACAAACTACAATGATACTACTCATTCACACTGTTAAAACCTACACTGATACTATTTTTTCACACTGTTACAACCTACACTGATACTGCCTATTCACACTGTTACAACTTACACTGATACTGCTTATTCACACTGTTACAACCTACACTGATAATAATTTTTCACACTAATACAAACTACAATGATACTACCCATTCACACTAATACAAACTACAATGATACTACTCATTCACACTATTACAACATACAATGCTACTTCGTATTCAAAACTGCTACAACCTACACTGATACTACTTTTTCACATTAATACAAACTACAATGATACTATTCATTCACACTATTAAAACCTACACTAATACTACTCATTCACACTATCACAAACTACACTGATACAACTCATTCTAACTGTTACAACCTACACTGCTACTACTCATTCACACTATTACAACCTACACTGATACTACTCATTTACACTGTTACAACCTACACTGATACAACTCTTTCACACTGTTACAACCTATAATAATACTACTCATTCATACTATTATAACCTACACTGATACTACTCATTTACGTTGTTACAGCCTACAGTGATACTACTCATTCACACTGTTACAACATATACTGATACAACTCATTCACACTGTTACAACCTACACTGATGCTACTTATTTACACTATTACACCAACAATGATACTACTCATTCACACTATTACACCAACAATGATGCTACTTATTCGCACTATTACATCAACAATGCAACTACTCATTCACACTATTACATCAACAACGATACTAATCATTCACACTGTTACAACCTACAATGATACCACTCATTCACACCATTACACCAACAATGATACTACTCATTCGCACTACTACATCAACAATGATACTACTCATTCACACTATTACACCGACAATGATACTACTCATTCGCACTATTACACCAACAATGATACTACTCATTCACACTATTACACCAATAATGATGCTACTCATTCGCACTATTACATCAACAATGATACTACTCATTCACACTATTACACCAACAATGTTACTACTCATTCACACTATTACACCAACAATGTTACTACTCATTCACACTATTACACCAACAACGATACTACTCATTCACACTGTTACAACTAACACTGATGCAAATCATTCGCACTATTACACCAACAATGATGCTACTCATTCGCACTATTACACCCACACTGATACTACTCATTCACACTATTACACCAACAACGAGACTACTCATTCACACTGTTACAAACTACACTGATACTACTCACTCACACTGTTACAAACTACACTGATACTACTCATTCACACTGTTACGTTCTACCCTGATACTACTTTTTCAAACTATTGCATCAACAATGCTACTACATATTCACACTATTACAACCTACAATGATACTACTTTTTCACACTAATACAAACTACAATGATACTACTCATTCGCACTATTACAACATACACTGATAGAACTCATTCACACTGTTCCAACCTACACTGATACTACTCATTCACACTATTACAACCTACAATGATACTATTTATTCACAGTGTTACAACCTACACTGATACTACTCATTCACACTGTTACAACCTACACTGATACAACTCATTCATACTATTACAACCTACACTGATACTGCTTATTCACACTATTGCAACCTACAATGATACTACTTATTCACAGCTTTACAACCTACACTGATATTAATCATTCACACTGTTACAACCTACACTGATACAACTCATTCACACTATTACAACCTACAATGATACTACTCATTCACACTAGTACAACCTACACTGATTCTACTCATTCACACTGTTACAACCTACACTGATACTACTTATTCACACTATTACAACCTACACTGATACTACTCATTTACACTGTTACAACCGACAATGATACTACTTATTCACAGTGTTACAACCTACACTGATACTACTCATTGACACTGTTACAACCTACACTGATACTACTTATTCACACTATTACAACCTACACTGATACTACTCATTTACACTGTTACAACCTACACTGATACTACTTATTCACACTGTTACGGCCTACATTGATACTACTCATTCACACTGTTACAGCCTACACTGATACTACTCATTCACACTGTTACAACCTACAATGATACTACTCATTCACACTATTAAAAGCTGCACTGTTACTACTCATTTACACTATTACAACCTACACTGATACTACTCATTCACACTAGTACAACCTACACTGATACAACTCATTCACACTGTTACAACCTATAATGATACTACTCATTCATACTGTTACAACCTACAGTGATAAAACTTATTCACACTATTACAACCTACACTGATACTACTGATTTACATTGTTACAGCCTACAATGATACTACTCATTCACACTATTACAACGTACACTGATACAACTCATTCACACTGTTACAACCTACACTGATACTACTTATTTACACTATTACACCAACAATGCAACTACTCATTCACACTATTACACCAACAACGATACTACTCATTCACAAAGTTAGAACCTACACTGATACTACTCATTCGCACTATTACACCGACAATGATACTACTCATTCGCACTATTACACCAACAATGATACTACTCATTCACACTATTACACCAATAATGATGCTACTCATTCGCACTATTACTTCAACAATGATACTACTCATTCACACTATTACACTCATTCACACTATTACACCAACAATGTTACTACTCATTCACACTATTACACCAACAATGTTACTACTCATTCACACTATTACACCAACAACGATACTACTCATTCACACTGTTACAACCTACACTGATACTACTCATTCACACTATTACACCAACAATGATGCTACTCATTCGCACTATTACATCAACAATGCAACTACTCATTCACACTATTACATCAACAACGATACTACTCCTTCACACTGTTACAACCTACACTGATACTACTCATTCACACCATTACACCAACAATGATACTACTCATTCGCACTACTACATCAACAATGATACTACTCATTCACACTATTACACCGACAACGATACTACTCCTTCGCACTATTACACCAACAATGATACTACTCATTCGCACTATTACACCAACAATGATACTACTCATTCGCACTATTACACCAACAATGCCACTACTCCTTCGCACTATTACACCGACAACGATACTACTCATTCACAATATTACACCAACAACGATACTACTCATTCACACTATTACACCAACAATGCCACGTGTCAGTCACACTATTACACCAACAATGATACTACTCATTCACACTATTACACCAACAATGATACTGCTCATTCGCACTATTACATCATCACTACTCATTCACACTATCACACCATCATTGCTTATTCACATCATCCGTATGCCTTCTTGAAAATTCCAATACCTTCGAACCCGTGTTAGACAGATTCACCAGTTCGAGCTCTTCAAGCTTAACGAATCTCTCTCTCTCTCTCTCTCTGTCTCTCTCTCTCTCTCTCTCTCTCTCTCTCTCTCTCTCTCTCTCTCTCTCAATTATATGGTAAGAATGGATGTGACCAAACACTTTCGACGTGAATGATGGCAAATGGAAAGGTTACACATGTAAGACGCTAAACTAAATAATTACCGAAAACCACAGATGCAAACGATTGTGAACAAACTCAACAATTGTCAGGAGAATAAAAAGCCCACAATGTTGTTTATGTTAAAGGTTGCAAATAATATCCCACCCGAACACCACACACAGCGGTCTAACACGGATGACCAAACCTGATTCATCAGATAGCAAGCTTGCCGAAAGGCACACATAAAATTGTACTTCAAAGGAACCAATCCCAGCGAAACGCCATCAGATTGAACGACTCATAAACAAAGGAAAACCAAGTAAAATTTTATTCCGTGCAATCGGAATGGCTTTTATGGCCGCCTTGGATGGTGTTTGTTTTATCCCAAGTGGCTTGAATTTCCGATGAAGTTTTTCAAATAGGTGTTGATGTGCGGCTCTCTTTGTAATGAGTACAGATGCCTCAAGATAGTCACTGCTTGCAAAGTTTTCAATGACTGATATGAACTTTGCACCCGATAGATAGAGAGAGAGAGACAGAGAGGGAGAGACAGATAGAGAGTGAGACAGAGAGACAGCGAGAGAGAGAGAGAGAGAGAGAGAGAGAGAGAGAGAGAGAAAGAGACAGAAAAAGACCGACAGACAGAGTTCAATGACTGAAACTTAAATATGTATGATCATTGCATACACTATTATGCATTAGTGGGTTACATTTCGATAGTACGAGGGTTCATTGGTCTGAAGGTCTACGGTAGGAAAGAAATGGCCACTGTTTCGAAGGTTCGTAGATTCTAAGGGAAATCTGTCCGATAGAGGGGCTCAATGGTTATGAGATTCAGTGGTCCGAAGGTTTTTTAATCGAAAAATTTGTTGTTCCGAAAAAAGGCTCAATGTTCCGAAGTTTCATTGGTCCGGAAGATAGCTTTAATAGACCAAATGTTCAATGGTCCAAAGGTGGGTTAGTCCGGACCAATAAAGCTAAATTCTAAATAGTGAATTTTCACACCAATGAACCAACTTTCAAATACGTTGGGACCAAAGAACATACGGTCTTATGAACCCATTTTGCAAATATTTTTTGCATTAATGCCCCATTGGACCAAGGTTCCCCTTGCTGTACAAAACAACTTCACGCTAACACTTTTGAATTTGTAATCGTTTGAACCCTTTCGTGTCATGTTGAGAACCCTCTGGTGAATGAACATGCGGACTATTCGAGAATGGAATTTTGAGGGCAAAAACCGCTAAAACATAGCGAACCTTTCGAGCAATAGAACCTTGGAATAAAATGTAAGAAAATGCAGCTCTTGTGCAAACATGGTTCGGACTTATGAACATTTCCACAAAGGGGGCGCTCTACAGATATTATGAACTTTTGAGAGAGTCACAGGTGTAAGGCGAAGTTTTGCAACTTGTACAACGGACATAATGCTGGCATACCTCTATGTTACTTTCAAGTGATGTGGCTCAAATGCCATTGGATATTGTAGTTATGGACACTGTGCATGATCTAAGCACATATATGACCAAAATGACATCCCACGTGCTAAAAGAATTTGCTTGAATTATTCTAAAATACGCTATTTTCAGCAGTTATTAAAATACGGAAACAGAAGTGTGCCAGACTATACAATAGCAGTTTCTGAAAGTGCCATGAGTGAATTACAAATATATAAAATGATTTAAAAAACGATCATTTTTTACAACTTACCCCTGAAGTCAAGAAAGTGAAAATGACCAAGCGGAGGTAGCAGGTTTTTTTTTGTTATAAGTGCATATATGAAGCAAGGCCAGGCTTTATGCTCCATAACCCCAAATACACCTATCAAGCACAAACGAAAATAAAATGCGATGAAAAGTTTTGTTTAAAAAATAATAAAGATATAGAAGGTAATTAAAATAAACCAGGATAACCAGAAAAGAAAACTTGAAAAATTCTTTTTTCTTACAAAACTTAACTCGAGCAAGATACGGAAATGAACCCAATAAACAACGATCATTTACCTCAAAATGCTATGCAAAATTGTGGCAGCTACCTGTACGGAACACCGTCATTTTCAACGAATGGAATGCATGACATTTGCAACGAACGTACTTACCGGGCCCCATTCGTGTGTTTTACAACGCTCAGAATTCCGTGCAACATGGCCTCTGGTCTCAGAATTTTACATTACTAATTTGATAGCTTTAGGTAATTATATATTCAATGTTGACTTTACTCTGACAGTAACTTGATTCTCCGTTCATCGTCCAAAAAGACATGCAAGTAATCTAGTCTACAGTGGGCACGCTAGTGTGCAAAATGGCCAGCCGGTTTCGGGAGCAAGTGGGGCCGCTCACCAGTTAATATGTACTTTTCAGAGAGTAACGTATGTAAGGTGAAGTAGTTCGCATTTAAAACATGCACAATGGAGAGAATGTTGGCATACCTCTATGCTACATTAATGTAATGTGGATGATATTTCTTTGGATATTGTACTTTTGGAAATTTTACATGATTTAAGCACATTGCTAACTAAAATGACTGCTTCCTTGTGTTTAAAAATCAGCCTGAATTAGTCTAAAGTACGCTATACATAGCAGCTATTAAAATAGGAAAAATGAATTTTGCCAGACTAGACAATACAAGTTTCTGCAAGTGCAATGAATGAATTACCAAATATATAAAATGTAAAAAAAAAGTTATCGGCTCTTTTTTTATACAATTTACCTCTGAAGTTCAGGAAGTGAAAATGACCAAGTAGAGCTAGCACTTTTTGAAAGGTGCACATCTGAAGTAAGACCAAGCTGTATACTCTATAACCCATAGTACACCCATCAATCATACACCAAAATAAAGGGAATTAAAGGTTCTTTGAATTATACCTAAGATATACAAGGTCTTTTTTAAATAGCCAGTATAACCAGTGAGGAAAGCCGGGGAAATTCTTTTTCTTTAAAATCCTAAAATATGAAACTGTAGAGCGCCACCTGTTATATAAATAGCCACACAATTGGAAATGAAATCCTACAACATTTCTGTTTTCTGTTGTAGAGATCAGACCTCTAGAGGGGACGTCATCTGCGGCCTTATTGCATAGCAACTTGAAACATTTGATAATATTACAGAGAGTGATTGATTGAAACAATGTCTTAAACTGACCAAAATAACTAATACTGTAAAACATGCATTACAGGAAAGGTCATTGTGTTGATGTGTTTTTGGGAACAGTTTGTGTCCTGAATTTGTCTCCGTTTGCCTTGCTGATACGATAACAAGGTCCAGATGCCACATTGTGGAAACGTAGGATCACTTATCTGGTAAGGTAATTGCGAAAAACAGCCTTTATTGTCAATTGCAAGCGTTTACATTACACAATTGTTTTCGACTTTTGAATTCTGAGCAAAAACAAAAATCAAAAACAACAAAAACTAAATATCCGCCTTGATGCACGATACCTTTATAAATTACAGGTAGCAATTGTGATTATAAAACGTGTGGATACTGTTCTTAATGCAAATATACTGGAGTGGAGAAAGGAACCAAAAGAACGAGATCCATGACAATATGAGAAATGCAGAATTCATCAGTCTATCAACCCAACGCCATAAAAAGAACCAATAAAAGAGACATACCGACATCTGTGTAAGGAAACTAATTAGATAATGAGTCTTGAAGATATTCATCAAAATGATATTAGGCTCGACAAAACAATAACAAAACAAAGAGTGAAAACAACAAGCTTTTAAAAATTTAACAAATAATTTATTTTCCTGGAAAAAATACTGTAGAAATGAAAAAAATAAGAACTTACGGTTTTCAGAATAATAATCAAAGAATAATCTACGAATTAAATTTGAGAAGTCCTAATAATGAAATGTTCTAATGAATTCAAGTTCGAGTCCCTACGAAGTATCCAAGATGGAAGTCCATGACGTATACTGAAGCTAGTATTGTGCTGTTGTGTCTACAGTTCTTTGTTATTCATAATCCGGTGTTTGAATTTTCCAATAAAATTTAATGATATTCTTTGTTATTCATAATCGGGTGTTTGAATTTTCCAATAAAATTTAATGATATGTCTTTGTCCAAGAATTATGTATGAGCACTCATATATTACCAGGAAAAAGAATTAATTATTTTTGAATCCAAATAATTCGAATAAACATTAAAATGTAAGTTCCAAAAACTGGTCACAAACAAGCGAACGCCTTAACATCAAGTGTTTTAAGCCCAGACTGAGACAAATCTATGCAAACAAAGATTATACAGAAACTAGAAACGCAAAACAAATTCCCGGATGAGGGTCAACTTTCCAGAATCTTCGAGAAGTATTTACGTATAAAAGCGCGTAGTCCATGTATGACCTTGACAAAAACCAATCATTGTACTCTAAGAATAAGAATTTTTTTGTCTCAGTGATTTTTGAAATCAAGGTTGGTAACTAAGTCAGCTTTAGGTGTTTACAATTGAAGAGTAAATATCAAACTATTGTCTGAAATAATATCAAGTTCCTAGTAAACAAAACTACATTATTTTGACATATAATGAAATAAAAATAAAATGATTTTAAAACTTACACACAATTAAGTTAAATTGAATATAAATTTAATCAAATATACATATCACATCCCCCATAAAGAAAAAGAAAGCTTTATATGATACCACAGACTAATTATACGTGACGTTAATTAAATTCTTATAAATTACACACAGTGTACATGAAATAATACATTTCTATACACGAGAAAGTGCATCTGATATTAAATTATCTTTTCCCATGATATGCCTGATGTCAGTATCATATTCCTGTAACAACAGACTCGACCTTAGAAGTCTTTTATTTTTATTTTTTATCTTGCCGATGAAAGTATGGGGTTGTGGTCTTTAAACACAACAATCGAAGAAGGAACTGAACTAATGTAAACTTCAAAATATTGTAATGTCAGTATCAAAGCCAAAGATTCCTGCTCTAATGTTTAATAATTTCTTTGGTGCTTATTTAATTTCTTAGAAAAATAGCACACTGGATGATCAACACCATTTTCACATTCTTGAATCAAAACTGTTTCAACCCCAACATCACTTGCATCAACAGACAATTTAAATTATTGTCTGTCTGAAATTTTGGGCTGTAAGAAATGGCGCACTTTTAAGTATGACATTTAATTTGTCAAAAGGCATTTTTCAGTCCAAAGGAATTTGTCTTTCTTACTCAATAAACTTGTCAGGAGTTCAGCAATTTTGAAAAATTGGAACAAACTGTCCGATAGTATCCAGCCATACCTAAAAATCGCATCAGCTGCTTTTTTTTTACAGGCACAGTTAATTCAGACATAGCCTTGACCGTAGCATCTATAGGTTTAATTTGCCCATGTCCAACGATATGACCTAGACAAGTTACACTAGCACGGCAGAACTCACTTTTTGAAAAATGAATCGTCAAACTTGCATCTGTGGGTCTGTCAAAGAATTTCCGCATTGTTGCTAGATGTTCTTTCCAGGTGTCATTGTAGATGATGACATCATGATTCAAAATTTTCTAGACCAGATGTAACCATATTCACGAGACGTTGAAAAGTACTTGGCGACCCTTTCATCCCAAACGGCATTACTATATGTTGATAAAGTCCATCTGGAGTCACGACTGCCGATATTTCATTTCCGCTTTCCGTTAGTGGAATTTGCCAAAATCCTTTAGAAGGTCACATTCTTGGTGACATACTTGGCATTTCCGATCTTATCAATACAGACATCGATTATTGGTAATGGAAATGAATCTGCTTTTGTCATACTATTCACCTTCTTATAGTCAGTGCACAAATGGAAAGTTTTATCTGGTTTTGGAACAAGTATGCATGTTGTACTCCATTCACTTTTATTGGGCTCTATAAGATCATTCTCCATCAAATACCAAATTTCTTTTTT
>CM068832.1:100976747-101001747 GCA_028554795.2 Sinohyriopsis cumingii
TACCATCGGAAATATCGTTAACATAAATTAAAAACAAAAATGGTCCAACCACGGATCCTTGTGGCACGCCATCAAATAATATCATTTCCAATGAATAAGTATCATGCAAATAGACCGTTTGTTTCCTATTACTTAAATAACTTTCAACCATTTTATGAGATTACCTAAAACACGGTATTCTTTCAATTTAAATAATAAGCATATGTGCCAGACCCGATAAAGAAGGATTTGATAGATCGCAAAATACAAGAACGTTTAGATTGGTCAAACGAATTGCATGTACTATGATGCATTTAAATAAGATGAAAAATGGTTGAATTACTAAAAAAGAATCCTATACACATAATTAAAAATGAATGTTTCAAATATTTTTTTTGCGACTGCGCTAATAAAAGAGTTTGGTCTATAATTGGCAACCTCGTATGGATCTCCTTTCGTAGGTATGGGAAGAATATATGCAAGTCATCAGTTTTATTAGTGTCAATATTTTTGGGGGTGGGGGTGGGGCGTTGGTATTTATGAAAGATAAAACCCCAAACTATGAACAACGACATATATCGAGTCCCGAAAACCAACTGTCTTAAGGGACTCCTGACTTAGGATTTCACAATTTAGGTTTGATTTATTTCGCGATCAGAAGTTCTCGTCAATACCTTTACAGAACTATCTTAGACTAATGGAAGGTTTTAATAATAATGATCCATATTAAACTATACTTAGCAGTGCTAAGTGTGCTTATTTATGCAGCTTTCTGCATAGTAGCTACACTGGGAATTACCACGAGTATAGTCCGTTCTTATGTACAAATGTATAAATGTATCATGACAGCATTGAAGAAGTATTTAGCTACCTTTACAGAAAGGACGTAAACGATTTATATATATATATATATATATATATATATATATATATATATATATATATATATATATATATATATATATATATATATATATATATGCAATTTTGAATTCGGCATGGAAAATTATTTTGTGTGTGGTACATTTACATAACAGATGAAATTTGTATACAAGGTTGATGACAATTGGGAAAAAGGGAAATATTTTCTCTCGTGCAACTTTGCTTAATACTTCGCGAAAAGTAGATCACACCAACGCAGTTTCTTGCGCTACACACACTTTTTTAATCCTAAGAAGCGCTGAGAATGCATATTTTGATGTATTAATACACATTACAGCCAGAACGAGTGGACGCAGAGACAGACTCTCTTAAATACAAATTATTTCGACCACCCATTTTTCTAAACGATTTTGTTACGAAAATATAGTTTCTCTTTAACCGTATATCATAACTAATTTTATCTTTGTTTCCCTGTCGATATCTTGCTGCATACTACTAATACTTTTTGCGTATTATATGCGCATTAAATGCGTATTACATACATATTATATGCGTATTACATGCGTTTTACATGGGTATTATATGCGTGATAAGTGCCATCTCTTGTATAATCCACAGTGGAATCTCCATAACACCTATGCGGGTAATGACTAACATAAGTGATTTCTAATTCTGCTATTTTGCATAGCTGTGACGAACGTCTACTGCATATTGCATATGGCCTTTCACGTATCGCATCAATGTAAAATTATGCAAATTAGGACATTTAATTTTATATTAGTGTCGTTTTTTGTAATTTCCAACATAAATATACTTACATTTTCTAATTTGTCTTCAACTGTTCCATTCTGATCACGTTTCTTTAATTGTCTCCAGTTTTTGTAAAGTCTTCTTAAAGAATACCGCTAGCTGGAATACAAGTCCTCCATCTCTACAATCGTATTTGTTCCATATTCTTTGTCACTGTCGTTTTTATCTTTGTCTTCATTGCCGTCAAAGTGGTTGGGGTTGATTTTTTCAATTTTATTTCTGTACATACATTATGTTTTTATTTTTATTTCTTTACCGCCTAGTAAAGAAGACAGGGATAAGTTTAACCGGGACACCATCTAAAGACAATACTCTCAATGTAAAATGATTCTAATGTTTAGCAAGTGATAAAAAAAAGTTGATGTAGCAGACACAATATCTAATAATCATGTATCACATCACACAAAATAGTTGTGTTATAAGTCGCATGAATTACGATTATACAAGAACAAATAATACAAACAACAGGGACGATGACGACGATTAGTGTCATTATCATTACTATTAATATTAAAACTTAATTTACTTTATGAATTATTAATATTAAACCAGGTCATGGCCATTTCATTCCATTTTAAATTGGAAATTAAAACGAAAATGTTTCATTTTCATAGTATCATTTAATTGATTCTTTAGTAAATCGAATGATGTTGATGAAAATATTGACGCGGAAATAATAATAATAATAATAATAATAATAATAATAATAATAATAATAATAATAATAATAACGATAATAATAATAGTAATAAAAATAATAATAGTAAGACGATGATACTACTGCTACTACTATACTGCATATGTTACTACTATTGTTCTTGTTTTGTCATCATCATCATCATCATAATCATCTTTATCATCATACAGCTGACTCTTATGCCAAAATGTAATTAAATTAAAATCTGATTCTAAATAATCTGTCAAAAAGAATATTGTTTTATCTTTAACGGAATATTGTCGCAGCAACAAAATGGATTGACAGCATTGTAATTATTTTTGCATCGATGAATGAAAAAAAAAAGTGGCAGAGTAAATGATAAAATCACATAAGTGTTCAAAGCAACAAAACAAAACAATTTTCTTTTTAAATTAGGAAAAAATTCCCGGGTTAAAGTTTACAAATTGCTGTTGATGTCTTTCTAAATTTTATTATTTTTGGGGAATCATTTCTTGCAAGTTTAAGAAAAGTGATAATCTTTCTAGCACTTGTCAAATGTTGCTGTCTGAAACGTATTTGCTTATTCAATTAGTTAACTATTGTTATTTGATCAATATATTTTACGAACTTCTTTTCTTTCAAGCTGGTATTGAAAAAATATGTTATTGAAATTTGATGATGATGATGACGGTGATGGTGATGGTGACGATGACGACTAGGACGACGACGATGATTATGAATTGTATTGAATCAACAGAAACACTCAAACTTACACAGCTGTGTAATCCAACTGAAATAGCTGTGTCTTCTAAGGAAAGTAAAAAGAAAACGACCTTGCTGCAAAGTTTTCATGTCATGCCAAATATGGAACAGGAGTTGTGGGTTTTCATAAAACACTAGATATACCAAAGGTTCATATGTTATTTTGTAAATACTTGATGGAGGTATTATATTCTACGTCAGATTTGTTATAATGAACTGGGTAAAATTGATAGGAGGTATTATATTCTACGTTAGATTTGTTATAATGAACTGGGTAAAATTGATAGGAGGTATTATATTCTACGTCAGATTTGTTATAATGAACTGGGTAAAATTGATAGGAGGTATTATATTCTACGTCAGATTTGTTATAATGAACTGGGTAAAATTGATAGGAGGTATTATATTCTACGTCAGATTTGTTATAATGAACTGGGTAAAATTGATAGGAGGTATTATATTCTACGTTAGATTTGTTATAATGAACTGGGTAAAATTGATAGGAGGTATTATATTCTACGTCAGATTTGTTATAATGAACTGGGTAAAATTGATAGGAGGTATTATATTCTACGTTAGATTTGTTATAATGAACTGGGTAAAATTGATAGGAGGTATTATATTCTACGTTAGATTTGTTATAATGAACTGGGTAAAATTGATAGGAGGTATTATATTCTACGTCAGATTTGTTATAATGAACTGGGTAAAATTGATAGGAGGTATTATATTCTACGTTAGATTTGTTATAATGAACTGGGTAAAATTGATAGGAGGTATTATATTCTACGTCAGATTTGTTATAATGAACTGGGTAAAATTGATAGGAGGTATTATATTCTACGTTAGATTTGTTATAATGAACTGGGTAAAATTGATAGGAGGTATTATATTCTACGTCAGATTTGTTATAATGAACTGGGTAAAATTGATAGGAGGTATTATATTCTACGTTAGATTTGTTATAATGAACTGGGTAAAATTGATAGGAGGTATTATATTCTACGTTAGATTTGTTATAATGAACTGGGTAAAATTGATAGGAGGCATTATATTCTACGTTAGATTTGTTATAATGAACTGGGTAAAATTGATAGGAGGCATTATATTCTACGTTAGATTTGTTATAATGAACTGGGTAAAATTGATAGGAGGTATTATATTCTACGTCAGATTTGTTATAGGGAACTGGGTAAAATTGATAGGAGGTATTATATTCTACGTTAGATTTGTTATAATGAACTGGGTAAAATTGATAGGAGGTATTATATTCTACGTTAGATTTGTTATAATGAACTGGGTAAAATTGATAGGAGGTATTATATTCTACGTCAGATTTGTTATAATGAACTGGGTAAAATTGATAGGAGGTATTATATTCTACGTCAGATTTGTTATAATGAACTGGGTAAAATTGATAGGAGGTATTATATTCTACGTCAGATTTGTTATAATGAACTGGGTAAAATTGATAGGAGAAATATCAGACATATATAAATATTAGTTCCCAGCTATCAAAGTGCCCAGTAACCAGATACCAAAAAAATGTTACAATCTTCAAACGAAATGGGCTAAAAACAGTCAATTAGTAATGTCAGAAATTTTTAAAAATATGAATATGGTAATATATGATTTAGACAATGTGCTGTAATGAGCTATATGCTAGTTACGAATTAAATGGTGAAATAAATGATGTGGAAATGCAAATTTCCATAACTATAGAAATATAAATGATTTTGAAATGGTATGTTTCTATAATGGTGATTTAGCACGTCGCAACATATTTTCGAACTACGAAAAAAAATCAAAAGCGTGGAATTTACCGCTTTGAGTAAAATATAGGAAGACACAATTATTTTATTATTATTATTATTATTATTATTATTATTATTATTATTATTATTATTATTATTATTATTATTTGTAGTAGTATTTATTATTGTCATTGTTATTATTATTAATATAATTATCTTTATTTTTATTATTGTTTTATTAATTATTATTATTATTATTGTTATTATTATTATTATTATTATTATTATTATTATTATTATTATTATTATTAATCCTAATGGTTGTTGTGCTTTTTCTATCGCCATCGTGATTGTTTATTTTTATAATGGGAAAATCACATTCGGACGATAAAGTTTGTATTATTAAATAACATCTAAGCCTAGTTTTGAGTTGAAATGCATAGAATGCGCGCATTTTTATTCAAGTGTTTATTTGATGTATTTAACAAAAGATGGGAAAGAGAAGATATACGGCAACGAATCCGTTAGCTTTATTCTTTCAATACATCCCTGTTTGAGAAACAAATGACTGCCATTTTCATTTCGTCCAAACTGTCTACCTTACGAATACTCTGATTTCATACTTTTCCTATTCATCTCTTCTTGAATATGAAATATCCACTTGTAAATAATGATGGTGAGGATGAAGAAGAAGAAGAAGAAGAAGAAGAAGAAGAAGAAGAAGAAGAAGAAGATGATGATGATGATGATGATGATGATGATATAATTATTAGTAGTAGCATTAGTAGTAGTAGTATCATCATCATTATTATTATTATTATCATTATCATTGTTTTTGTTTTTGTTTTTGTTAATAATAATAATAATAATAATAATAATGGTACTGACGATGGTGATGATGGTGATAGTAATAATAAGAGTAGTAGTGAGAATAAGTAAAATGAAGATGATGTGGTTTGTGGTAGTTCTGATGGCAACGATAATACTAGTAATAATGAAAAGATGAAGAAAATGACGATGTCTGGGTGTAGTAGATCCCAGCGTCGATATGCTATCAAAATGGAATATGTCATTTCAAAAGGAGGAGGACGCGTGAGGAAAGTATGGTACTCACAAAGGATTCTAAAACATAAAGTAAGAATTTTAGACAATATACGAAGAGTTCAGTTAGTCTTTAAAAATATGTCAAACGATCTAATTGTGTTACCATTATTATTTCGTTCCTCGTTAGCTTATAGGCTAATCTCAAGAAAGCGTGTAAATAACTTAAAATTACTTTTGTGCTATAACACCATGCAAATTTTTAAAACCGGTTTATCCAATTCCACGTGATTACTACCTTGCTCACTAATCTCAAGAGCTTAAAAGCCTAATTACGCACGCATTTACGCAACAAAAAGTATGTCATCTGATACCCTACTGACTAGTTATAAACCGTGTTATAAATCCCTGCTGACTAGTTATAAAACGTGTTATAAATCGCTAGAATGTGAAGACTATAAACTGTTTTCCATTGAAGTTACAGGATATGAATGCTTCAGTTTAGTAGAGCTATATCTAAGATATGTACCCGCCCTTTAATGAAAGAAAAGATCTAAATCAAAGTCACAACTTGCTCAAATGGCTGATTGTTAGTTGCCGAAGGGAACTATTTTCTTGCCAACAGTACATAACTGTGTAATGGTTAGAAATGAGAAACACATGGTGAAAAGAAGAAAAGGCTTTTTAACCTAATCTCCAGGCACTGATTTACGACCGTGCATCGGTTTCGTTATTTCGCCAAATCGCTTGAATAATCTGCTCCCTATGTCTCAGCAGAGATCTCGATTGAAAAAATAAGTGGATTTTTTTTGCTATACAATCTTATGGAATTTACAATTCAAAATTTATGGCGAAATTTATCAAGCAGATTTGCTCCATTTTAGACATGCAGGTTTGTCCCATTTTCTAGACAGATTTGTCCCACTTGTAGAAAGGTAGATTTGTCTCCCTTTTAGACACTTAGTTGTTCGTTTTATTCATAATGCCCAGAAAATAGGTCCTCGACAACTCAACCCAAGAAAGGTATTGTTGGCCCTCTATTGACAGAAATGGATGCATTGCTATTATCACACAGAATTGTCATATATTTCGACAGGTGTTAAATTCAATTTGATTTAGCATTCATAGTAACTAGTAGACAGTAGCTGGTGAAAGTTACTTCATATAACTAGTACCTTTATACTTATTTCGCTTCCCAGAAAGTGCTAATTGTTTAAGTTCGTCAGAGACTTAGACTGCATGAATGTGAAACATTATAACAGATGTAATGAAAAAAAAAAAGTCAACCAAATTCCTCAGTCCTATCTCGAAAGCACCAACGGAAAACAGTTTATTTTGTTTACTGGCGACCATTACTATCTAAATGTGGTCCAAGGGAGATAAATCAATGATATACATATCTACACGATTAACCTCCCTTTGTATTAAGTGTTGCAATACGCTTTTGGAGAACAAAATCACACTGTTCCTAATCTAACTTTTGTAATTTCATTGATTTTTGTGTTCATTGAAGTAGGTAGAAGGACAGGTAGTCAAATCAGCAGGTCGCGAGACAGATATCGAAATAGATAGATAGATAGATAGATAGATAGATAGATAGATAGATAGATAGATAGATAGATAGATAGATAGATAGAAAGATAGATAGATAGATAATCTAATTATGTTACATTTACAGGTACGAAGGAAGGAAGGCAGATTTAAAATTTAGTCAGCTTGTTGTGTAGGTGAAGAGATAAATAGGAAGGTACTCATGTTGGTAGGTAATCTCTTGAGACTGTATCCAAATAAGTATAGAGTGTTTTCTACTGAGAATTACTGAAATCTGATTGTGGCAAAAACATTTTTATTAAGAAATGTATTTTTCATATCGCTGGAGGGATGGTGTGATTTTCACAAATGTAAGCTTCTCTGTCCTAATTGTTACAGAAACTGAGCTTTAAATACAAATAATTCATTTTTAAACATGCATTGATTGGTAAGCTTCTCTGTGTTTGTCTTTGTAATTAAGCTGGTAACAGTGTGTAAACCTTCGTAGGAAAGAGAACAAATGCCGATACATTAAGGTGTGCTAAGATATTTACAGCGGTGTTGTGCACAAGCCGAGCCTACTTTAATCGTCTCCGGAATCTGTAAGTAGCCGTGCAGTCTCTGTGAAATTTATAACAGAAGTTAGGGGAGTCAGAAAGAATTTGCCAACAAAAAATATGGAATCCGCTCTTTAAATGAGCCAATACACTCCACTCACATGATAATAGCTCACAACCAGTCTATTTCATTATCAGTGAACCTGATATGGGTCTTAACGTTTGTCTTGGACAAGAAGGAAACGAGCGAGGTTGAAAACAGAACGATGCAGACAGATTTATGCGGTTGTGACTAAAACAATTGCAAGCAATGTCTTTATTCTGCAATTCCATCGCCCTGCAAAATTTTAACTAGTTCTTATAAATCATGACGGGACCACACTCCTAGAGAAGGGAAAAGAATTTACCAGTTGGTTCAGAGAAACAAAAAAGTACAAAATATCGTTGATGTAGGTAAGATTTGTTTCTGTTTATATTTGTATTCGGTTATTGGGAACCCATAATTTGTTTTTGCCTCATCGTGAGCGATAATCCGCACGTGTATTTCACTTAGTTTTATGATTACAATAGCAATCAATAAATTGATTGTCATTCCCAAAATTAGGTAAAAGTGTTTAAAATATATGGCTTGCATAACGTCCTTTCATTCTAAGAAATAAAGGGAAGAACGGCCAGTACCGTGGATGATGGGACATGTATGCAGAATGGCATGGGGAAAAAGAGAAATATAAAAGAGATGCAGGCATCAAAACAGGACACTAAGGTCATACAATACGATGAAAATTAGACATTGTGTAGCGTAAGTGAACACTATTGACCTTTTATATTCAACGGGTACATTTGGGATGGCCTGCTCCGCGTTTAATGGAAAGAGATTTTTTGTCATATAAAATAATAAGACAGAAAAAGGGATGAGGTGTTAGAGAAATATTTGAAAAGTCACCCCATATAGAAATCAGAAAACTTCCATGCGTTACCTAAACTCGTCACCTAATCCATGTATCCCTACACACACACACACACACACACACACACACACACACACACACACACACACACAGCCATATACTGGGAATAACAGAGAATAACGCTTACAAAGAGACCGAGACAGTGCAACAGGCACAAAATACAAAGATAGCTGTACGGACAGAGATACGATGACATACATACAGAAATACAGACGGAAACAATGATGTGCGGGCTGGCGAAAGAACGGGCATGTGGGATGGTACAAAAACACACACAAGACAAGAGATAAAATGAATAGGCTGAAAGGCGGAGAACACAAAAGCTATATAGTGACGAGTAACATGATTTGATATCAGAGATTATATGCGATTATTCGAGTGTCATAACTTACCGACAACATTTTATATCCCACTTGAATTGTAAACACATGGAGGGGTTTTGTTTTTCCCTGTTTCAGCACTTAATCCTTTAGAGGGCGTTAAATATATTCCACGTTTATGGCGGCCTAAATTGCACTAATATATGATCCGTTCCACTCGAAAACAATAAATCCCATATGGTTTCCGCCTCGGTAATCTGAAATGATATAAAATACAGGAAAAAGTAGAAATAATCATATATTAATATATGGAGTTCTATATTTCAAATAGCTGTTGTAATGACTTCAAAATGATCATTTTATGTCAAACGCATACGCTATAGCTTATCACTAAATGGATTATAAAAGTTAACCCCATTGTTTTTTGTTTTTGTTTTATTTAGTGGTGGGGGGTAGGGTTTGGTTGGAATTGTCGGTGCTATTTCAGTATTTGATAAGCATGAAAGTCATTGCTATTTACAGGCTAGTCTAATTACCAGGGAAAGGTTGAAATTCATCAGTTTATTTGCCTATTGCAAATTAAATGCGAATGGACTTGTCATCCATATTTTACATTTGATTGTACTGAATAGTTGACGTGGTATGTTTTCTTAATGGCGGTAAGTTGTGTAAAACATAATTTGTTTTAGCTTGGCATGATTACCGGATACAATTTACATAAATGCATGCAATTTTTTTTAAAAAGAATCCAAACTATAAAATCCAAACCTCTATCTCTGTTGAACACATTCAGTATAACTTTACTCACCATCCCATTTCGGTTAATTTAGGTTCATTTCCTCTCAATCATATATGACGACTTAGCATATCTCATACAAATTATAAACTGTGCTCATTCAAAACATATTAATATCTCATTGTTGTATTAAAGCTTTTGTTATTCTGAAATGAGAAAGCAGTCAACAGACAGCATCGTGGATATTTTCCGATTTATACACTATCAGCATGGCAGGTGGTGGTGCATTAAAGGCATTTCCAGACATCTAAAGCCGGGAATTTTGGTGAATCTGTGCTACGCACTTTCCTGTGTGCCTATTCCTAATTGTGTCGCTGGCAATCTAGGCATATTCGTTTGGAACGGAAATAAACAAAAGACAGAAACGAGCGTTTGGACGGTTGCCGAAACTACAAAAACTTATTTTTAACAATTAATTAAATTAAAAAAAAAAATCATCTCCTCGTTTTAAATTACATAATTTTGTGTATTACTTCCTAGCGTAAGTCCTATATATCCCGAGTTATTAGCAGCCAAATGCGTCGTTCTTAATTCGTTATATGCGGATAGTTAATATGGACGGCTACACAAGACTGTCACACGGAGCAAGGGAGGCAACTCAAAAACAGCTTCCCATGAATCTGGCATCGTTGTTGTTTTGTTTTCTCTGGTCGATAAAAAAACATGGCTCAGACGCATCTATTTATAAATGTATATGCCTAGTTATCTAATTATCTATCTGTTTATCTATCTAGTTATATATTGATTTATCTATTGATATATTAACGTTGAGCCTCTTTATCAAATTATGTGGTTTTTTAGCGTTTAGCAAGAAAAATTTATTGAAGCTTGTGGCAGGTTACAACTTACCAAGCCATACGAGGCTTTATTTTCATATACAGACTACCAAATATCGATAGCTTTGTTTGTTTGAAGTGAGATCATATTGGTTGGTTGATTCTTGAAAACAGATAGAAATTTAAAACTTGAACCATATATTTCAGGCGAAAAATAACTTTCTGATTTAAGTTGTGCATTGTTTGGACAAAACGATCATGTCGGTGAAACATAAGGAAGTTTACGAATTAGAGTTGTGGAATGTGCATTTGGACCTACGACTTGGAATAGAGGGGTATTTGTTGAGATATAAGTCTACAGCGGCAAAACATGTTTAAACGTTTTTCACAAACTGTGCTAATGATTATTTAAGAATGACTGGTTTTGATCGCTATATCACTGTACTAATGATTAACTAAGAATGGCTGGCATTGATCGCTATATTACTGTACTAATTGTTATTTAAGAACGACTGGCATCGACCGCTATATCACTGTACTAATGGTTATTTAAGAACGACTGGCATTGACCGCTATATCACCGTACTAATGGTTAACTAAGAATGGCTGGCATTGATCGCTATATTACTGTACTAATGGTTATTTAAGAACGACTGGCATTGACCGCTATATCACTGTACTAATGGTTAACTAAGAATGGCTGGCATTGATCGCTATATTACTGTACTAATGGTTATTTAAGAACGACTGGCATTGACCGCTATATCACTGTACTAATGGTTATTTAAGAACGACTGACATTGATATTACGAATTCAAATTTTCTAACATGGATGATAATGCTATTTACTTGTATGTTTAAAAAAAAATTGTTCATATATATATATATATATATATATATATATATATATATATATATATATATATATATATATATATATATATATATATATATATATATATATATATATGCACACAAACACAGAGAGAGGAAGAGAGAGAGAGAGAGAGAAACTATCAAAGTTGGTAATTAGTGGAGCAATTTGATCATAAATCATTTCGTTAATAAGGACATCAAACGTTCTACGGATATTTTTTTCAGGACGCTTATTTCAAGTACAAACAGCAGTCAGTCACGAGTAGATTACAATTATCTTGAACCTCAAGCATGATCTTGAATAGTTTATGGAAAATTTATGATCAATGTAGTCGAATATTTGCATTTTCAGTCTGTTACGAAAATTGCTTTAAATGTGAACTTTTGTGATTGTGTTTTACGTATAATGTGGGACGAATAGTTTATTTACACATGCTGGACTTCCAGTATGGTCAACAACATCTGAGAAAGAATGATAATTAATATTTCTTACGAGACATAAATTGTTTGTATTTAACGTTGCCATCGTATCTAGTCCAGGTTTTCTACTGGAAATAAACGGGATAATGTAAGATAAGTCATTCAGTCAGCTGCCAGGCCGTAAATCATATCTTAAGTGGGTAAAGCACGCATTTAAATGTTGTTCCATGTTTCATAACGTCAAGAACGTAATTATATCGCATAGAACATTTTTATGGCCTCTTGCAAGGATGGAAGAATACTTCGATTACAATCTATATTTCTCTCTGTGTGTTATGGATGAAGAGTCTCTTTCTTATTTTAGAGTAATGAATTCTCCCCTAGACCAATCAGATATTTTTAAAGTATCGCGTGATGTCGTAAATTTTGTCTGGGAATAATAATTATACAAGCCCGATTACGGCGCTGCAGTTCTCTATTTCTCAACGACACCGTGTCTTACAGTCTTCATACTGCGTTTAGTCCCAGAGGCGATGTAAATACAACCTCTATAAGAAATTTCTGCTTAAGTAAAACTGTTGTGCTAAACCCAATATAAAATAATTGTAAGAAATATCAAACTAAATGCACACAATTTTAGCTCGTTGCATTGCTCCAAATCATGTGTGTGATCCAGTGACGTAGCAGGAAAGCCTGGTCACCACGACCCCGGTAAATCTTAATTATTGGGCCACCTCCCAATAAAAATCGTATTTGACTGGAATATTTGGGCTTACTACCCATTTCTCACCCCCTTCGAATCCACGGTTGCAGGGGTTACTTAGGTGTTTGCTACGCTCTGGTCTGATCTCCCCAAATTAAGAAAAAACAAAACAACTATACAAATAATATAAAATACATAAATTTATAACACAGCTGTGCTAGATTAAGCATACGTCTATATAGCTGAGTCTTCAATTACGTCACATACCTACTACGTATGCATATTAATCAAATACATCTATAAAAAAAAACACTATCTGGAACGTGATATAAATATGACTTGAATTTTGTGTAATTTGTTTTTAGAGTTTTCTATTTGAAATCTTATGCATTTATGTATATATTTATTGACCACAGTGCTAGACACCCTATAAACAGCCACACTGCAGACACCACTATAAACAGCCACACTGCAGACACCCTATAAACAGCCACACTGCAGACACCCTATAAACAGCCACACTGCAGACACCACTATAAACAGCCACACTGCAGACACCCTATAAACAGCCACACTGCAGACACCACTATAAACAGCCACACTGCAGACACCCTATAAACAGCCACACTGCAGACACCACTATAAACAACCACACTGCAGAGACACCACTATAAACAGCCACACTGCAGACACCACTATAAACAGCCACACTGCAGACACCACTATAAACAGCCACACTGCAGACACCACTATAAACAGCCACACTGCAGACATCGTAGCGACATGATTGAAAAATTGTTAAAGCTGCGTTAATAAAAAAAAATCCAAATCCAAATCCAAATCATTCTGAATTCTTGAATGATAGCATTATTGTATTATACTCAGGTTGTCGGCTTTTGAAAACTGACAATTACAATAGTTCTGTCTCTTCAGTCTATAATGATACTTCATGCATTTCGATTTTATATATATATATATATATATATATATATATATATATATATATATATATATATATATATATATATATATATATATAATCTATGTTAATGGATTTACCTACAATTTTTTTCTGTTTTCAAAAAAATCAGTCAGCATTACGAAATAGAAAATAACGTACCGGCTGGTTTTCGTTTCGTAATTGGTAGTGGTATGTTCCGAATTGATTTAGAAGCAAATAAGTGTCTCACAGTAAAACAGCCTGGCTGAAAAATGGTATAGGACAAGATTTACATGAATACTTACTTAATAAGAAATGTATAAGATCGCCTTCAGCACCATGAATAGTTTTGGACGAATTTAATGTATCCATAGTGAAGAAAAAAGAATCTCTAAATATCATACAGTTCGGTAATGTTGACGTAATTTAAATGCTGATTCAAAAACAGATTTCCGATTTATCTCTACAGTGATTAGTTACTTTGAATGCTTATAAAACTGATATTCTGTTATTAACAAACTATTTTTGAGACTTACCAAAATGGAGGCTTTGAAGGGAAGCAACTGTAATCAGTATGGTAACTTCGGTGTTACCGTTAGTTCAGAGAGAAAATTGACTTATCATTTTGTCAACATCATTTCTATATGTTCTAATATCTTATAAATATTTCATTTACTTAACTGTTGTCTCCCCATGTAGGAAAATAATAACAGAATCTAAATGGAGGTTTGTACCAAGACATGGGTTACATTATTTGTCTCCAGCCAGGTTCTTGTCGCCATGTTTTGTGTTTAGTGTTTTGTGCATCTTTTATATCCACATTTTAGATCTCAGCTTTTAGTTTGTACTATATAGCCAGGATGGTGACTATGTGCCTTAAACTATAAACATACATAAATAAACTCGTACCAATATCCATCCATCCATCCATCCATCCAACCAACCGACCAACCAACCAACCAACCAACCAACCAAGCATGCATGCCTTTTTGTCCTTTTCATCCTATAAAATATATTTAAAATTAGCTAAATTAATACCTGTTACGGTGTATATTACAGCTTTTACAAAACACCACATAGATCGCTTATTATTTATACTGAATTTATGCTATAATTGGACTTTATTTTTAACTTTTACTAAGCGCAGTATAATTCTGAGATATTATTTTGTATATATGTGTTCATGTTCGAAACATTGGGTTTTTTTTATACCTACAATTGAACATTCCGATATTACGTTGTTTTTTTAAACTGTATGTTTGATTTTATATTGAGGCAATTATATTGAGGCAAGAAGGATAAATATGAAAAATCTTGGAAACTATAGCAAAAATAGACACACTTCAATTAAGAAAATTACGTTTACTGCCTGTTTTTGCCATCAGAATAGCGCATTCACACATTAAGTAAAGTAACAAGAAGAAAAAAATTACGGACATATTTTGTAAGAATAAATTCTTGAAGAACGTTAAGAATAAAAAACTAAGACAGCAACAACATCAATAATAATAATAATAATAATAATAATAATAATAATAATAATAAAAGTTTATACCTCATTATTTGAATATTTATATTTATTATTGTTACTACTACAACTTCGATGATGATGATGATGATTGTTATTATTATTATTATTATTATTATTATTGATGTTATTGTTGATGGTGGTAGTGCTGGCGTTTTACTGTTGTGGCTGTGGCGCTTAGTATAGCTGCATAAAGGTTAAAACCAAATAGGAGACAAATAATGACTCTGGAAATAAAAATCAGATTGCAGGTCATAAATATAATTGAATTCTACAAAAGCAGTGTTGATAATTTGCTTGGTACTATTTCCCTAATTAATAAACATTAATTTTTACAGATTAAAAAACTTTGGAGCTGAGCGATGAAAACTTAGATAAATGTATATCCTTTTTTAAAATTATGTTAGACAAGAACTTTGGAAATATTCAGCTCGAATGGCAACAGGAAATGTGAAAGACAATACTCATGGACACTGCTAGTTAGATCAGCTAGAATATGGACACGATTATGAATTGGAAGTGGAAAAAAACCGAGTGACATAAACCAGTCATGATGTATTATATAGCTTTTTCAACTTCCTCCTTAGACATAATAAAAACGCGATAAATTCAGAAAAATGCCTACCGCTAACGAGGCTTGCAAAATAAACTAACGATCAATTGAAACTCTTATATTGCACTATAATGTACCAAAAAATTGTATTTCCTATTTATATTATTCATATGAAAATATAACTAAGCGTTACAGCTAAACGTTTTAAAAGAAATATGTGGCTGAATTTATTCCTAGTTTCTATCTGATTGCACGTTTGTTTATGCTATGTCTGTCAGTCCGTCGTTATTTCTGCATTAATTTCATCCAGTTAGATAGTGTACATCGTGTCTCTAACATACAATTTTCATTATTGTAAATAGCTTTCAGTTTTAAACGTAATTACACCCAGCAATCTGCTAGACTGTATCAACACGAGAAAACGTTTTCATTTCTGTGTTTAATGTTACGACATTTACTTCTTTTCTTCAAAACGTTTTGGTTGATGGTTTGTTTTGTGAGTGTGGTTTGTTTTTTCCTTTTTAATGCGAAAGTCTAACCTACATAATCAGCAATATTACCTGGTAATCAACACAGTGTGTGTAGCATTGCTATACGTATTATCTGACACCCACCCACCTCTCTCTCTCTCTCTCTCTCTCTCTCTCTCAAATACGAAGAAATAATATTAGCATAAGAGCTGGATAATTTTTAATTTGTTCTCGACTGAGATTCGAACCCGGGTATGCTACGGCATCCAATGCCTTGCCAGAATACAGCGACTCCTAAACCCTCCTGACCATGTACACATCTTCCAGAAAGGATGCTAAAATGATTACAAATGAAATCGGGTGTTTGTAACAGGTCTGTCATTTCATAGATTTCAGGTTTGTATTTATATGCCTCAGCATGTGATTCGCCAAAGATATTGGTGGTTAACATGTTATCATGGTGTTGATCCCTCAGGCGGCAAATAACGAATACACGCATGGATATATGTTTGAGGATAACAACCAACTTTATCTAATTTGCACCAAGCATAAATATTTCATTTTGAATGTATTAGCTTGATGCTATTTTTCATTTTAAATTAACTTCTGTAACAATGAGTAGATATGTACCCTACTAAATGCAACTTAGAATTTTTTGTGCATCATGTTTGTGGTAAACAAATTATATCATATTTTTATACAAAAATAAAAAACGCCTTTGATTCATTCTTTCCATGGTAAATCCATAAACATTCCATATCAGATTCTAATAATATATTCATATTAAAACACGCTCTTGTAAGAGTTCATCTATCTCCTTACTTCTATAATCTGAAGTGATGTGCGAATACGCCTATTATATATATAATATAATATAATATATATATATATATATATATATATATATATATATATATATATATATATATATATATATATATATATATATATATATATATATATATATATATATATATATATATATATATATATATATATATATATATATATATATATATATATATATATATATATATATATATATATATATATATATATGTGTGTGTGTGTGTGTGTGTGTGTAGTTTGGTAGCAATTAAAAATAACCGACAGAAGATGGATGATCGCGTATGACAAATCATATATATCCCCTAAAATGTAGACTTTACAACTACAAGGCTTAATCTAGTCTCAAGAGTTCCATTAAGTGCCTGCAATTAGGAGAAAGAAAGTAAATTTTTGGCAAAGAGTATTTTGTGTTTGGCCTCTTTCGGAAAGAATTTACATTAACATTATCGCATCGAAGTACAATCATTATTATTTTTTTTTTTGGGGGGGGGAGTGTTTTCAGTTAAAATTGTATGATAATTCAAGAAAATTTAACTTAAAAACACCCCTCCCTTAATTAATTGTATTTCGATGCGATAATGTTAAAAACTTAGACCGAGGCAAACGTTTACGTGAGTTTTTAATAAATATTTTATTTTATACAGATGCTTTATTCTTTTTAAAGCTAGTCCAAATCTTATAAATTCCTTACCCTGTTGTACCGTAGTGTAATCTTACATTCCTGTCATTATTTATATTAAATATTTCTTTTTCTATGTTAATCCACGAAAGCAATCATCATCAAATAAACTTATGCCACTAATCCAATATGGCTGTTTTCATTATGTCTGACTAATTAGAGTAGCACATTTGTAGCCCAGGACTGAATAAATTAAAATCATTCCCAAAATTAAAAGGTCCTACTAAACTCGAAACATTTATTTCTGATTGGTCAGTTATTTCTTGCTACTAGCCAATGAAACGTCAGAGAAAAAAGCGTCTGAGCAAATATTTTATATTAACCAATAAGACATCAAAACAGTAAAAGAACATTAACAACCTAAGGTATGGCTAAATTTTATTTTAAACATAAAAATCATTTTATAATTGAAACTTTCAAAAATAACTGACCAATCAAACTATTAAAAATAACTGACCAATCAAGTGCTTATTTAACGCTCTGTTCACTACTACAGACCGAAATAAAAACACCGCTCTATTAGTTCTTCGTAACAGAAGTATGACAAATCAAATTCACTGTAGCCTACAATTTCAAGATCATTTTTATATCATAAATTCCGGAAGACAAAAAAAGAACAAAACAAAGAAGAAAAATCTACTGTTAATGGACTACTAACTGTGCAGCATAAGTTCTCCATGGTTACGGAAAAATCACACAAAAAATGCTGCATTGGACGTTATCAATAAATCACTTCTTATTATTATTTGTATTGGACAGCCGACCTATTGTTTTGCCAGTACTAGCTGAATCATTGTGTAGAATGTATAATCCATTAAGCAGGAGATTAGTTTATACGTCACTTGCACTGAAATCTAGGTTTACGAAGGAAAAGAAAAAAGACGTTGAAAGGAAGTTAGTGTTTGTGCCTTCCAAACGGGACCACCCTCGATCTAGAGGAAGATGTTTAACCATATTCTGAATCTTGTGTATATAGGCACCTTAAAGTTTTATTTTATTACTTGTTCCTTTACAAGGCGTTGACGTCAGAAATATAGCATTTCCTCTCAAGATTTTCTTCAAAGATTTATACAGGCTTTCAATCAATCCACCTCGGCTCTCTAAAATCATTTATTGCTCTATAAAATGCGGTCTTAAACCGCTATATTTACATGAACAATTCTACATCGGACTTTGATGTGGACCACCGCCGGTGCGGGTTTTTATTTGGGTCAGGGAATTGAAATTGGCCATAAAAGCGTTTCTGCACTGGAACATTCGGGATTCAGTGTTATCAAATAGGTGCTTGGAAATAGATTGTAATCAAAGGGAAATTACTCTGTCAGCTGAAAACCGGCCAAAATATCGATTGTAGTACACAATTATTTTAATATGTATACGTTTGAAACAAATTTAATTATAGAAAGAAAGAGCGACTTACCGTAAAACAAATTTAATTATAGAAAGAAAGAGCGACTTACCGTAAAACAAATGAATTGGAGATGAATTAAAGACAAGCGGAAGCGGTTTTGATTGGTCAAACGAATAACTGAGGACACAAAAAACAACACATGTACATGGATGCCTACTTTTTGATTTGGATTTTTTAACGTAGTTTTAATTAACAAAATCAGTTATATAGTTACGATGTCTGCATTGTAGCAGATTGATCTTACGCGAGATGATAGATCTTCCCCCTTACCAAATCACGTGACATGACCATCTGTTAACAACCGACAAACATACAGTATTTGGCAAATAAATATGTTTTAGATTAAGTAAAATGTTTATGAAGAATAATTTGTATTATTCTTACAAAAATTAAAATTTCAAAGTTGTATAAATTATACTGCAGTAGACAACACTTATATTTGAAGTTCAAGTTGTATAGTGGTAATCTAAATGTTGTATTTCAATAAATAATGAAAATCAATTTGAAAGTTGCTCAAGAACTTATTCGTGAAAAAAAGAAATTAGCTCTAAAAGATGCTAGTGTATTTAGTATATAATTTTATCCTTATTAATTTAATCTTAATTATGTTTATGTTGCCTTGGAAGAAGATGGATTAAAAATTAACAACAAAATCGTAAATAATTAATGTTAGTAGTATTTTCATGCTCACGATAATTTTAAGGTTCTACTTTGTTAGCCAGATGGAATTTCGATCAACGATGCCTGTTGATGTAAACATGTAAATAAATACTTATTATATCGGACGATAATTATCTGAAACCATTGTTTTTGTATTACTTTATTATTGCGTTTTTGTAGCCCCACCCCTCCTGCAGCCAAATGAAAAAGTAAAGTGTCACTCGAGTGTCTGAACGATCGAGACCATAAACATTAAAGTATAAATTTTCAAACTTTAAATTAGTGCAGCCTGGGGTTCAGTCCTTCCTATACAAGAAAACTAATATACATCAAATCCCGAAAGTTACATACATACATACATACATACATACATACATACATACATACATACATACATACATACATACATACATACATACATACATACATACAAAAGTCTGCTACTTGAAGAAATTCAAACATTCTAGGTCAATAAAATAAACCCTTAAATACAAAGAAGCAAGCATAAGAATATAATATTTCATTCCCTAGATATGCATCATTTGTCATAATAGTAATAATTTTATTATACCGAAGATAATGATCATGATGACGACCACCACCACGGCGATGATGATAAAACCACATAAAATGACAAAGAAAGTATTAATAACAGTTGGATATTTTCATTTGACTCTTTATTCACTCTTCGATCTTTTAATAAAACGTATTTCAATAAGGACTTGAAATTTTTTAAAAGTGTTTTATATTTAGTACCTGCAGTTCACACATGTATTGTACTCTTCAACTGAACAGTGTTATACAACGATTTCAAATACATGCATAACAGACTTAAAACCGCGGACGTGAGACGAGTGCCAGACAAAATAAATCATATCTCTTCGTATCACTAACGTTTCTTTACCAGACCCCACCCATGCAAACAAAAGATGGGTAGTTAATGTCACTCTAGCCAATCATTAAAGGCCTTCCGCAGAAAACGCCTTTCAAAGTAGCGAATACGCATGCGTGTTAAGTTATCGTATTACAAGTCAGCTAGTGTCTGCGACAAAAGTTTGATTTACGGCTAGGCCACACATGGGGAAACTGTAAGATTGGCTCAGTTGATCGGCCCAGCTAGGCCACACACAGGGAAATGTAAGACTGGCTCTGCTGCGTGGTAATTGTACTAATAAAGCTCCTGTATTGAAAGTACAGTTCGTTTCATGTAGTTATGATTCATGCAAAGGTTTCATACAATTGGAAATCAGGGTGCTCATTGACTGTAAATAAACAAAGGTCAATAGAAATGGATGATAAAGGGGAGGTAATTTGTACGGCTGTAGTCTTAGAAAGAAAATCACTTTAATAGATATTTTTCTTTCCTTATAATGTATTGCGGATAATTAATATATCTTGAACTGCACGATCATTTTAATCCTTTCACCTGTATGGAAACACTTACTGAGAAAATGAGATGGCCTAATTATTTTTTTTTTTTTAAAAGAGATATATAAAAGACAATATACTAAAGGATAAGTGATAATTTTTATTGTTCTTTTACCGTATGATGAAGACGGTAAGGGAGATATTTTATGAATCGAATCGCACTAACTTCTTTCTTTCAAATCTGAATCCATCAAAACCTGTGTTGAATGTCCTGCTAAATTTCAGTAACAGGGATTCGCTTAGTGTGACAGAAGAAGAAGAAGAAGAAGAAGAAGAAGAAAGAAAGAATAAAGAAGAAATAGATAAGACAGAAAAACGAATTTGACAAGAAAACGTGTCATGAATAGATGAAGGAACAATGTCACCGTCACACAACGCATCATCTTACAAATGGCATTTTCCGATGAAAAGTATAATTATTAAATATTCTAAGTATATTTTTAGATTCTTGAGTTGACATATATATTTCTATTTTAAGAGATAAAAATTCTACCCTTTCACATTCTTATATCTAAATACAAATGCCCGAATTAGACCAAAACAAAACGTGCCGTAAATGCGGAAAACGGCAGCTTCTAAGAAATTAAAAGCAACAAACAAACCAGAAGAGAAGAAAAAACCAATATATCAAGCATTTGGATGTACTATTAACATCGACTGTGCACGAGTGAGGTTTAAGAAAATATCTACAAACATTCAAACTTATAATTTAAAAAAAATATACAACGACTGATAGCCACATGTTTCGTTCTTTTTATAAAAATTAATAATTTCAACATACAATTTGACATCAAATTACCATATAAATTTTACACCGTGCTTTCTCGCACAATATTCAAACCAAATGCTTAGTATGGCCATCCAAAAACGTGGCACTTTTTAAGAATATATATATTGATAAGCAATAGTCAAATAAAAGATAATGTTATGTATAGGCTCATTATGAGCATTAAGGTTTTTTTTCCCTGACGATTGCAACTTTATTCATCTTAATTATTTTCTTGCACATATTTAGTGAACAAATGATTATTATACATTCGTAACTGTGTTATAATTATAATTTTCGTTTTTATGCGCTCATAGAGACACTGTTAACATTGTGTTCTGATTGCCAGATCTTAAATAACAAGCGAAGATTTTTGTATACAAGTTCAACCAGTCTGCAAGGCTTTTCCCAATATATCATTAAAAAACCCACAATAAATTCAACCGTTATAAAAAATATACATAAATCAAAGAAAACAAATATAGGAGTTGATAAGACAGGAATCATGTTACTGGTAGAAATAATATGATACATACATACATACATACATACATACATACATACATACATACATACATACATACATACATACATATATGCCCATGGTCTTAGAGAAGAAAAGGAAGTAGTCAAATAAAAAGCCTGGATATTAATATAGACAATATATCATTTGGCGAAAGCGGATTCAAGATAAAAATGATTTTAAAATCCCTGAAGTGGTGTTTACCCAGGGGTATTTTGTAGTTAGTATTGTATTTCTTCACATTCAGAATTTGTATGAAAGGTCAGCAAACTGGTTTTGCTACGTATGAAAACACTACACTATTTTAATATGTGCAACTTCGGAGGAAACAAACACAGATAGACAGATTATACTATCTATAAGTTGATTTTTAAGATGTACGTTTGTAAATTTATAGGTATCGCCCATAATATAAAATATTTTCAGTATGCACAAAAGCATTTCAAAGATATATTGGACATGTTCTTTGTACTCTAAATTTTATTTCCAACATATTCCAAAAAAACGTGTTAAATAAAAAAGAATTTGATCGTTATTTGTTGAACTATAACATTTTGCTCATAAATCATACCTATTATCAAATTGATTTGTTGAACAAAACCGTATTTCGTTCACAAATTTCAGAAAGAATCTGAAACTGGCTTGTTGAACTAAGTCTTATTTCATTCATAAATCGTACAGAATGTGAAACTAATTTGTTGAACTAAATTCTATTACATTTAGAAAAAATAAAAAGATCCAAAATAATAGCTGGTAATAATTTTTTAAAACAACTGACTTTGGACGAAATTTTCAGAGTGGATTTTTAACTTTTTATACTTTTGGTATATTCTGGAATCGATGTTTTGACTAGACATATATGAGGTGTACGTCAATTATGAATATATGTTGTTCAATACTTGACAAAGGTGTTAATGAAGATATACGTCACTAGTTAAATATGCAATATATTATTATTTCGTTCAGCTTTAAAGTTATCAATGAGCAGTTATTATTATTATTATAGTCATTATTATTTATATAGTTATTATTATTATTATTGTTATTATTTTTATTTTTATTATTATTATTATTATTATTATTATTATTATTATTATTATTATTATTATTATTATTATTAAGGTTTATAAGACAACGATTGTAATGATATAAATGAAAATAAATAGGTTACCTCTCCGTAACTGGATTGCTTTATCTATTTGACTCGAATATAGCTTTTAACTATGGGGATGAGGTTTGGGGGTTTACGATGACAATGATATGGAAAAAGTTTTTTTTGGTCATTTTTTAAATATATTAGGCAGAAATATAATGAACAGTATAGAATTTCGAAATATTGGCTAAGAATTCTAATAATGCCAACTTACATCTCCTAAACAATGCTACAATTAATAGTTAAGCTGGGGATAAAATTGTGATTGCTGGGTTAGCAATGTTATGCAAATTCTTTTTACATTTCGATTTGGCAATATTTGGTGTACTTAGGACGTAAATGATGAAAATAAATTTCTTAGATTTATCAGTTAGAGTTGTGAAGATATCAAGGGCAAAAACTGCAAGATGACATTAAGTCGATGGAAAGTCTGCGTTTCTAAGGTCATTGGAAGTATAATTTAAGATATCTAGAATTGTTGGGAGACTGTGCTGTGTCTTATATAATCACTGTGGGAACTTGCCAATCAGAGATAACACAGGAAGATATGAAAATATTTGTTATGAAGAAAGATTGTTTCAAATGTGTAACGTTGATGTCGAAAATGAATTCCATTTTATTACTGCGTCTCCGCTATACGAAGAATTACGACGAAAATATCTACTCAACTTTGTAAAAAAAATCCAACTTTAGAAAAATATATGTATGTATGTATGTATGTATGTATGTATGTATGTATGTATGTATGTATGTATGTATGTATGTATGTATGTATGTATGTATGTATGTATGTATGCATGCATGCATGCATGCATGTATGTATGTATGTATGTATGTATGTATGTATGTGTGTGTGTGTGTGTGTGTGTGTATGTATGTATGTATGTATGTATGTATGTATGTATTATGCATGCATGTATGTATGTATGTATGTATGTATGTATGTATGTATGTATGTATGTATGTATGTATGTATGTGTCTATGTATGTATGCATGCATGTATGTATGTATGTATGTATGTATGTATGTATGTATGTATGTATTTGTGTGTGTGTGTGTGTGTGTGTGTGCATGTATATATGTATCACTCAATTCGAAATAAAAGCAATAAATAAATGTTTTAGCAATACAGATTACTTCAATGTATAACAGTTGCAACATATATGATGTTCTTTTGTTACGCACTAAAACATCTTATGCACCGCAT
>CM068832.1:101006747-101104247 GCA_028554795.2 Sinohyriopsis cumingii
TGTTAAAACGAGTCCTTAGTAGTACATATTATTTAGTCTTTAATAGAATACATTATATAATACAAAATAGTATATATTGTATAGAGTCTTTAATAGTGCATATTATTTAGTCGTTAATAGTGTCCATTATGTAGAGTCCTTACTAGTATGCATTATATAGTACAAAATAGTATGTTAAAAAGAGTCCTTAGTAGTACATAATTTTTGGTCTTTAATAGTATACATTGTATAGATGCTTTAATAATATATATTCAAGATAGCTCTTAATATTGCATAAGAAACTGAAGAAAACTAAATAAGTATATTGTGGGATTTTAACCTGGTACCATTTTTATAGGTGTCCATGCTTTCTACTAGTCCAAGCATATGACAAATTAAGTGTCAGATTTGGGGGTGATACTATTAGCAATGCTATTTTACTACAGTGATACAATTTTGGATTATCCACTCCAGTGAATCATCAAAAATATTTATCATAGAAAATCAACTAATTCATGGACAAACATACAATAAGATGGTCTTACTGTAATAGACATGGTGACATGTTGAAATTGACAAATCGTTTCTCGTTTCTTAGTTGACAATGTCTATGGATCTCACTTAAACAAAACCCAGATGGCATTTTGGTTCCCTGTTCAAGAACATTGACTTATGAATAAGCAGTTTGATACACAGAACCAGTGTTAAATTCAGTTAAGAATTCGTGCAGTGTGGCCATGCCATCTAGACCTAGTTTCTTCTCTTAAAAAGTTCGCATTTTTTTATTTCGGTAATTTTGGATAGGATCCCTACGCTGACCAACTCAGAGTGCATGCATGTATATTACGACAATTTCAAACACTTCGCTCCATTCCTTTATTTTTATGAATTGCTAAGGTCAATTTAATATATCTCTTGATTGTAATTTAAAATAAATATAATTATTCTTAATTTTTAAAAAAACGTGTTAACATGTGCTTTTTAAAACTGCCCATGCTTATCGCAACATTGCAACACTTTCGTTATCAAATCTTCAGTTTAGAAGGTGTATGTTTTGCATGTTGTTAAGCTCGTCAATTTCGCAGGTACGCAGATCTTGCAGGAAGTCTTCAATCCCACAATGCATAAATAGAGGTAATCGGTTTTAAAATTTTGTGAACTTATGAAGCTTGAGAATGGTGAACCGCACTCGGAACGTCATCGTCTCTTTCCGATGAGCTGAAGAACTTCGACTTTAAAAGATATTCAGAGTTAATAGAAGTGATCGTATCAAGTGGGTAGGGTTTTGGGGGACTAACATCCGGCTAGATGAGCAAGACAATATTTTTAAAACTAAAATGATAGATGTAGAAAATAACACTCGACGAGGTTTCAACAAATGATGAAATATTTGCAACTATTATTTGTATTTTATCTGTCAGGCAGTTTGCATTTAATAAATGAAAGACATCATTTGGATTCGATAGTCTGAAACCTTTGCTTACGTTGCTGTTAGTTATGACACCATCTGTTCACCGTGAGGTTATTGAGGAATATATTTGTAATAGCAACCATCGGATTGAGGGCAGTTCAAATTACCAGTATTTACATCCGCCGATTTGTCTACTTTGCGACCAAATGGCCGACACTAGGGTAACTCGCTGAATATACAATAATAATAATAATAATAATAATAATAATAATAATAATAATAATAATAATAATAATGATAATAATAATAATAATAATAATAATAATAATAATAATAATAATAATAATAATAATAATAAACAACTTTCTTTAGCGAGGATAACACATTTGGTCATGATTAACCTATCTGCCACGTAGTCCTCAGTTTTAATAATTGGCTTTGCTAAATAAATTTTAAAAAATAAAAAAATGCATGTATGTATGTATGTATGCATTTCTGTATGTACTTTTGTATGTATGTATTTCTGTATTTCTGTATGCATGTATTTCTGTATGTATGTATTTCTGTATTTCTGTATGTATTTCTGTATTTCTGTATGTATGTATTTATTTATTTATTTCTGTATGTATGTATGTATGTATGTATGTATGTATGTATGTATGTATGTATGTATGTATGTATTTCTGCATGTATGTATGTATGTATTTTTCTATATGCATTTCTGTATGTATTTTAGTATTTCTGTATGTAGTTCTGTATGTATTTCTGTATTTCTATATGTCTGTATGTATTTCTGTATGTATGTATTTCTGTATGTATGTATGCATATCTGTATGTATGTATTTCTGTATGTATGTAGTTCTGTATGTATTTCTGTATGTATGTATTTCTGTATAATATATGTATGTATGTATGTATGTATGTATGTATGTATGTATGTATGTATGTATGTATGTATGTATGTATGTATTTTTCTATATGTATTTCTCTATGTATTTTAGTATTTCTGTATTTGGTTCTGTATGTATGTATGTATGTATGTATGTATGTATGTATGTATGTATGTATGTATGTATGTATGTATGTATGTATGTATATATGTATATCTGTCTGTATGTATTTCTGTATGTATTTCTTTATGTATGTATTTCTGTATGTATGTATGTATGTATGTATGTATTTTTCTATATGTATTTCTGTATGTATTTTAGTATTTCTGTGTTTCTGTATTTAGTTCTGTATGCATGTATGTATGTATGTATGTGTATGTGTGTGTATGTATATATATATATATATATATATATATATATATATATATATATATATATATATATATATATACATGCATATGCAAAAAAGTCTAAACACTAATAAACAAAAACCAACGCTAAAACGTCAAAATTTTACATATTGTCTAGTCGGTAACAAAACAGAACAATATTTATATATACAGAGAGAGAGAGAGAGAGAGAGAGAGAGAGAGAGAGAGACTCTACATTAAATGGAAGACATGGAAGAAACTCTACAATGAATATCGTATGGATAATTTATAAATTATCTCCGGATTATATTACGGATTATGGATGTATTAGATTTGTCACTGGATTCCCGTATTATTCCAGACAACAATTAATCCAGAAATTTAGCAGGGTTTTATGGTTTTAAGTCAAACGCAAATTGGTAGAATGAATGAACTGTTCCAAACTTTACGAAAACATAGATAATTTGGACAGTTTTACGATTAATTAAGTTTTCCATTGCATAAAACGTATGTATAAACCTACACTAAGTCCACGTCCATATTCAACCACCGAGAACGTAAACTGGATCGCATTTCAGGTTATCACCAGTTTAACTGTCATTTTCAAGTTAAACAGACTATCAGTAGTCGTGCAGAAGCGCTCGTTTTACAAGTTCCTTTTGTGCGTGGATACTAACTTTTATTCGTAAGTCACAAGATCTGAACCTCTTATCTCAGTGAAAAACAGAGCTCTATACCAATAAAAAACAAATAATTTTAAACAAAATACCATAACCGACTCTTTGCGAAACGGTAGTCCCACGAATTACTTCTCTACATTTCAATTTTGATTCCTTAATTATGAAATAATAAGTAAATATTAAGATTTCCAATTACTTTGCAATATGCGTAAATTAATGATTTTTACCGCCAGATCTGAAGTTGAAGACACAATCCTGAGGATTTGGGTACCCAGGAAAGATTTGGAAATAAAATAAAAATATTTAAATTTAACATGCAATACTAAAATACCGCAGTCCTTGCAAGGTATATAATTACAATACTGAAAACGAAGCATCAGTGCATCTTGTAGATAATTACAAAAATAGAGAACGACGCAGCAATAGGTCTTGTAGATAATTACAAAAATGGACAACGACGCAGCAATAGGTCTTGTAGATAATTACAAAAATGGAGAACGACGCAGCAATAGGTATTGTAGATAATTACAAAATTGAACATCACTTTTTAAAGTCATGTTTTAAAACGACTGACTACTCTGTTTTATTTAAAGATGTGACAGAAGCCGGTGGTGGTTTGAAAATGATTTTTAACTTTTATGAAAAATGATACTTCGTGATAATATAATCAGTGTCCATATTATAAAATGTCCTGTAGTTCTAGGTGAGTTGGAGGCTGCTTTATTTCTTTTCTTTTTCTGTTTTGGAACTCCTGGTCAGACATTTGCAACTAGAAGCCAAGCATTACATGGATAACTTCATGTTTTATAAACGCGATACGATGTAATAACCTTTCTGTATTGTATATACTTTTGTTTGTGTTTCAATATTAGGATGTTAACATATTAATATTTTTTTATTATACTGCTGCTGTGCTTTTAGTTCTCAGTTATTATTTAGTTATAAATATAAGCATTCCCGTTTAGCTGCATATGATTTATATGTAGTTAATTTCACTTTTAAAGATACAAAAATATTTCAGTTTTTGTAATAATAACGCACGAGGACATATAGCTGCTGCTGTGGATGACGATGGCTAGGACAATGACGATGTTGGAGATAGTTATGACGATTTTAGTGCTGCTACTGATGATGACAATGATGATGATGACGATGACGACGACGATGATGATTATGATGATGTTGATACAATTTATTTTGGGTATACTCAAATTAAGTCACCACTAATGACTAATCTCAATCCTTCCTGAGGATATATTAATTAATTCGCAATATTCAACTGTCCTTTTCCCATAAATAAATAAAAAAGTGTATATGTATATATATTAACAACAATACAATAATAGTTCCGTATCATAAATGACTCCGAGAATAAAGTGTCCAGAGTTTATGTAAACTGATGCAAACTAAATAGCAATGTAGTTATATGTATGTATATGTTTGCAAACTTTAAACAAACTCCAGTTAGATTTATTTTTCTCTCTCTTTTCTGTCGCGAAGCATTGACCTTTCTGGTACCGTGCGCGTTCCACGAGAGCAAAGGAATTGTTGATCTGATGTATGGACAACTTTGGGGGTCCATTTGTAACGTTGACACCTTTACCAACCAAGTGACGCTTAAACTGAATATAATCCTCAAGTCATCGTTAAATATTGAGAAAATTATACCCCTCTCCTGTTTTATAGTTATTTTATCTATTCTAAACACATGAAGAAGTAAAAACCAGAACATTTGGTGTGAAATGGGCACAGGTCATCTTTTACTATATATATATATATATATATATATATATATATATATATATATATATATATATATATATATATATATATGTATATATATATATATATATATATATATATATATATATATATATATATATATATATATATATATATATATATATATATATATATATGTATATATATATATATATATATATATATATATATGTATATATATATATATGTATGTATATATATATGTATATATATATATATGTATATATATATATGTATATATATATGTATATATATATATATGTATATATATATATATGTATATATATATATGTATATGTATATATATATATATATATATATATATATATATATATATATATATATATATATATATATATATATATATATATATATATATATATATATATATATATATATATATATATATATATATAAGCGCTTTACAACATTAGACTACACATATACCATAAACAAATATATATAATGATATGATTACATATAACAAACACCATGAAATTAGAAAACATAAAAAATGCTGAAAATATTTAGGATAGGAAACATTATTAGGTCTTTAAGTTTTTTCTTGCAGTCGAAATAGGTAAGTTTTAATAGCACTCTTGAATGTGATCATTGTGTCTGTGTGTCTAAATTCAGTGGGCAATTCGTTCCTCGTTGCTGGGACATGGTATGCAAAATAACGTTGTCCATATGACTTCATTTTCATAGTCGGAATAACGAACGAGTATAAGATTGTCAGAAGAGGACCGCAAGTATCTTGCTGGTGTGTACACATGGGTGAGGTCGGATAGGTATGTTGGACTGGAGTCCATCAGTGAAACGTAGCACAAAGAACACATTTTGTGTTAGCTTCTGGATCGAATGGATAGCCAGTGTCGTAGGGTACATAGCAACATATCAGCGGGGAGGTGTGCTCTGATCGTGGTACTCTAAGGACACAGTCTGTGTCCTGTTGACCAAGTAGGACTTGAACTATAGTAAGGCTGTATCATGAATGACAAATACATGCTAAAGACGGTATGCGGTTACGTGTATTTTCCATTGCGTTTTTTATTCATGTTAGAAATTCGTTAATAAAACTTTATTGTTCATGAAAATTTGTTTTCCATTTACATATACGTATATTAAGTTCTTTTCATTCTTCTTACATCTGTTACTGCCTAAATGAAATCTCATTCCAATTAAAACGTTTATGCTGACGTCGGATACATTAACTACTTACCGTTCAACATTACATCAGCACATATAAGGTTATATTGTATCGGGGTAATTTGCGTGAAATGTATTGTCACGTGACTACTACAACAGCCAAGTCGGTCTGGTCAAAGTAAGATCTGAACACGAACATTTCTGGTTGCAAGTATACATGCATTGGCATTTAGGCACACCATGACGATAATGGCTATGTAGCCCAAATTAAAAGTAAATTCTCGTTGCGAGATCGACACCCCAACCATTGAACCATCACGGCTTTCATATCAATGCAGTGACTAATCGCAAGAATTAGACGATTAAACAATAAATTCATCGATGATGTCGATAATATACAATGTATTGGAAGTATCTCTAAAGTCTACGAAACTGAAAGGAAAAAATTACTATTCGGGTGGGGCACAGTTTGTACTTCATCTCTTGAAAAGTTCCTACTAAAAACGTAACTCTTTGTAAAAGCATATTCATGTTACTCAATGCAATATCTTTGCAGAGTAGACATACCTGTTTACTGACCAATCGACACAATGCAAATCAAGTATCAGTCGTCACTGGGACAGCCTACCAATCATACTGCGATTGACGCGTCAGTCATTGTGTAATAATCACATAACGATTGTTTGTATTTTTGCTGTATGATATCAACAAGCTCGTGTTGCTCTGTTATCATCCTTTTTCGGTCAAAGTTTATATATACATACATTCATGCATACATACATACATACATACATACATATATACATACATACATACATACATACATACATACATACATACATAGATACATACATACATACATACATACATACATACATACATACATACATACATTATGAACGAATGAGTGAATATATAAAAGGAAGAGCTGACGCTAGCAAAATAATGTATAAGTGTTCGTCAGAGAGGCACAGTATTTTTTTTATGTATTCTGGCTAAGCCCGTGTATCGAGTATTTTACATATATGGCACTCCCGAGGTCTAATATTAACTATTATTAAAAGGTACTTACGAGGTCTAATATCAACTACCTTTATAAGGTACTTACGAGGTCTAATATCAACTACCTTTAAAAGGTACTTACGAGGTCTAATATCAACTACCTTTAAAAGGTACTTACGAGGTCTAATATCAACTACCTTTAAAAGGTACTTACGAGGTCTAATATCAACTACCTTTATAAGGTACTTACGAGGTCTAATATCAACTACCTTTATAAGGTACTTACGAGGTCTAATATCAACTACCTTTATAAGGTACTTAAGAGGTCTAATATCAACTACCTTTATAAGGTACTTACGAGGTCTAATATCAACTACCTTTATAAGGTACTTACGAGGTCTAATATCAACTACCTTTATAAGGTACTTACGAGGTCTAATATCAACTACCTTTATAAGGTACTTACGAGGTCTAATATCAACTACCTTTATAAGGTACTTAAGAGGTCTAATATCAACTACCTTTATAAGGTACTTACGAGGTCTAATATCAACTACCTTTATAAGGTACTTACGAGGTCTAATATCAACTACCTTTATAAGGTACTTAAGAGGTCTAATAACAATTACTTTTGAATGGCACCTCTGAGGTCTAATATCAGCTATTTTTAAAGACACTTCTGAGGTCTAATAACAATTACTTTTGAATGGCATTTCTGAAGACTAATATCAACGATATTTGAAAGAAATCTCTGAGGTCTGATATCAGCTATTTTTAAAGACACCTCTGAGGTCTAATATCAGCTATTTTTAAAGACACTTCTGAGGTCTAATAACAATTACTTTTGAATGGCACCTCTGAGGTCTAATATCAGCTATTTTTAAAGACACTTCTGAGGTCTAATAACAATTACTTTTGAATGGCATTTCTGAAGACTAATATCAACGATATTTGAAAGAAATCTCTGAGGTCTGATATCAGCTATTTTTAAAGACACCTCTGAGGTCTGATATCAGCTATTTTTAAAGACACATATGAGGTCCAATGACAGTTACTTTTGAATGGCACTTCTGAATATGTATAGTACACAAATAAACATAAACAAAGATATATAAAAATATATAGCTGTTGATGTGCATCTGTTCAGACACACAATCAAAACCTGGTTTGATTGGACTAAGCCAGTTTTCAATTCTTATTTTTGTTCGAATCCCCAATGTTCGGCCACATCTTATTAACTCATGTGGACACAACAATTGCACTTTTTTGTAATCTCCTCCAAGAAGAGTATCGACAGACATAAGCTTGCATTTAAACCTAATGTAGCTTGATGTTTCTTTTTTTATTGTCAACACTTATACTTTCACTTTTGAATGTGATGATTTATCTAATGCGTGATTCACCAACATTAATTTAAATTATTATTATTATTATTATTATTATTATTATTATTATTATTATTATTATTATTATTATTATTGGCTGGTTGAGGACAAATTTGATTGATGCATCCACAACCAGAAGCTGGAGTCGAATGTTTGTCTTTTAAACTGATATTGTCGTATCCTGTTAACTCGAAAAGAGACTATGGGAAGTAGTGATGTAGATAGCTACTTCATATTAAGTCAATTATATACTTATCAGATCCATATGTTCAATAAATTCGGGATGCAGTGAGGGCGAGGTGGACTCCGTCATATTCAACTACAGAGAATTTATTTCGTACACAATACAGCTATGATACACGAGTGAAATCATAAAAAAAAATCACACTGGCAATCCTTGATGATTAAATCACACTGGCAATCTATGATGATTATATCACATTGGCAATCTATGATGACTACATCACATTGGCAATCTATGATGATTACATCACACTGGCAATCTATGATGATTAAATGGCACTGGAAATCTATGATGATTACATCACATTGGCAATCTATGATCATTATATCACACTGGCAATCTATAATGATTAAATTACACTGGCGACCTATAATGATTAAATAACACTGGCTACCTATGATGATTAAAACATACTGGCAATCTATGATGATTAACTCACATTTGCAATCTATGATGATTAAATCACATTGGCAATCTATGATGATTAAATCACATTGGCAATCTATGATGATTAAATCACATTGCCAATCTATAATGATTAAATCACATTGCCAATCTTTGATGATTAAATCACATTGGCAATCTATAATGATTAAATCACATTGCCAATCTATAATGATTAAATCACATTGCCAATCTATAATGATAAAATCACATTGCCAATCTATGATGATTAAATCACATTGGCAATCTATAATGATTAAATCACATTGCCAATCTATAATGATTAAATCACATTGCCAATCTATGATGATTAAATCACATTGTCAATCTATGATGATTACATCACACTGGCAATCTATGATCATTATATCACACTGGCAATCTATAATGATTAAATTACACTGGCAACCTATAATGATTAAATAACACTGGCTACCTATGATGATTAAATCATACTGGCAATCTATGATGATTAACTCACATTTGCAATCTATGATGATTAAATCATACTGGCAATCATACTGGCAATCTATGATGATTAACTCACATTTGCAATCTATGATGATTAAATCACATTGGCAATCTATGATGATTAAATTACATTGGCAATTTATGGTGAGTTTTAAAAAAAAATGGCAATCTATGATGATTAAATCATACTGGCATCTATGATGATTAAATAACACTGGCAATATATGGTGATTATAGTGGGTGGTGGCTTTGATGACTGAATTTATGGGGTCGGTTATAAACGAGATAAATCAAAGAAACAAAGAAAAACAGTCCTTCCTATAAGTCTACCAACTTTCGGTCTGAACTTGAATTTTACATGTAATTACGCTGATGATAGTGGAACACTCTCAGTCTTTCGCTGTATGAGATATTGACAGATGTTTGATAGAGTACTTGTCACGCGCGTTGATGAAATGTAACCGTCCTTCTATTATACTATGATGTAAATAAAATTGCATAACGTTTTCAACAGTCATAACTTACTGCAGCGGACACCAGGGGAGACAATGGGTTATTCCCAAGGTGATGTATTTTCTTACTTGAGGGAGCCCAAAACACAACTAAAGCATGTGAGAATCCGCGAAATTTTTTTAACTTAAGAAGTCTTCCTCATATTTGAAAAGGCTGGAAACCACTGACTTAAAGCATTCGTACAAATATGCAGAACATGTATAAAACTATTGTACACAGACGAATTTCACCAGCGCACATTCAAGATTTATTAATTAAACAAGTTTTTCTGCCGCACACGATTTTTGGTGTTCATGAATGACTTGACCTGAATTTGGTTCACACCCTTTCATTATACATTGTGTGTGTGTGTTTGTTTTTGTGGGTGGGGTGGTGAGGTGTGTGTGAAACGTGCACTTATAAAATCACCCTTTAGAAGCGTCTCACAAACCGTTCTTATTTAGAGTAATATATTCTCACATGAAAATTTAAACGCTTACAAGTTTATGCAATAAGGCTGAGGTACAATGATTGCGTCTGGCCCAGGTAATATGTTATTTTTTAACATTCCTAGAAACGGGTAAATTTTTATAGGAACCTGATGAGAATCGATTGAGCATGGATGGTTCTTTCTACAAAGTGAAGAACGAAATGCCTTCAGATCAATTCAGGATCTGTAATAATAAAATCAGGATCAGTAATCATCAAATTAAGCTAGGATCAACAATAACAAAATTAAGCTAGGACCAGAAATAATCCAATTAAGCCAGGATCAGTACTAATCCAATCAAGCCAGGACAAGTAATAATCAAAACAAGCCAGGATTAATAACAATCAAACAAAGCCAAGATTAGTAATATTCATACAAACCAGGATCAGTAATAATCAAATAACGCCCGGATCAGTAATAACCAAAATCAAGCCAGGATAAGTAATAACTAAATTAAGCTAGGATAAGCAATAATTCAATCAAGCCTCAACCTGTAAAAATCAAATCAAGCCATGATCCGTAATAGTCAAATTAAGTCAGGATCAGTAATAACCCAATCAAGCCTATATCAATAATAATCCAATCAGGCCAGGATCAGTAATAATCCAATTAAAACATGATCAATAATATTCCAATCAGGTCAGGATCAATACTAATTCAATCAAACCATGATCAATAATATTCCAATCAAGCCAGGATCAGTAATAATCCAATGAAGCCAAGATCAGTAATAATCCAAGCAGGCCATGATCAATAATAATTCAATTAAACCATGATCAATGGTATTCCAATCAGGCCACGATCAGTAATAATCCAATTAAACCATGATCAATAATTTTCCAATCTGGCTAGGATCAGTAATAATCCAATCAAACCATGATCAATAATATTCCAATGAGGCCAGGAACAGTAAAAATCCAATCAAGGCACGATCAGTAGTAATCCAATCAACCATGATCACTAATATTCCAATCAGGCCATAATCAATAATAATCCAATCAAGCCAGGATCAGTAACAATCAAATAAAGCCAAGATAAGTAATAATCATACAAACCAGGATCAATAATACTCCAATCAAACCATGATCAATAATACTCCAATCAGGCCAGGATCAGTAATAATCCAATCAAGCCAATATCAGTAGTAATCAAGTTAACCAGGATCAGGAATAATGGGTACATTGGTCAAATATAGGACATTCAGCTTTTTATTAATTGTTTTCTGTTTTAAACATCATGTGCTATTAGGAGCTGTCTGGGTTCATAATATAGGAATACATACTCATGGATCATGAATGGGCCCTACAATTCACAGTAAGTCCAGTTACCCTCATTTCTGTCATCTAATCAGCGGACTCGGTAACAAATCATTTGATTTTACGTAGCATGCAGAAAATTTTTATTAACCTCTTCACACTGTGCCAGAATATCTAGTCCCACTTTCTGGTATATAGTCCATACGAACTCAAAATATACTTTACGTGCTTATTATTCACTGCTATTGCTCTCTATGCACTTCATTGTTCCAATAAACAAAAAACATCTTGTCCATTTTGTAAAGATCCGTTGCTGTGCTGTTATTTGACAAAATGACCATAAATAACAGCTGACTGAAACTAATGATACAGAAAATATGCAGTAATTTATTAAGATATATTTTGCTGGTAAAGTCTGTGATTTGCTTTCTTTGGCTACAGACGTGTGTTCGGGTGCAGGAAGGAAATTCGATTTCTAGGGTTGCAAACTTAGATCTGAAAACAGGAGGAAGGGAGGGGTGGGATGTTGAGATCTGGTTGCTATTTTGATGTTGTAAGGAGTTGATAAAGATAAAGCTTGACTGAAAAGCATTAAATCCAACTGAGAACTGATAAGTTCCCAGAATTTATCATTGTGTACCAAAATCCATGAAAGTTTCCTGACTGTTTAGAGCTAATTATACAATAGACAGCGCAGTCAATTGATGACAATTGGAATTATAACAATATAAGAGTTAGTTTATTAATAATATTAGTATGATGCCCCACACACCTTAACGTTACACATAACGTGACGTCAAGCACAAATGTAATGTCCAAGACATTGTGTTTGTTTCAGTTTCATTTAACAACAGTTTTATTTTATTATAATTTTATCATCACGTTTTCGTTATGTGATAAAAATGTTGAATATTTGCTCGGTATGGTTTCATTTAGTATTTTATTAAGACTTTCAAGCTTATATCGTGCCGGGGCAAATAGAGGTAAGTGACTCGCACAAGGAAGTACAACGTAACCGACCCGGGCTGAATAGTGGGAAGTAAACCCGGATCATTGTGATTAGGAATCCAAAGCCTAAAACTCTCTAATATATATGTGATTCTTTCGAAATAAATTTATCAAACTACATGCACATCTTCACAAAGTTTACACAAAGACTCGACAAAAAGATATAGATTGTTCAGCTCATGTTATATATGGTTTGACAGAGAGCAATATATTAGACTGCACTTTACCATTAAAATGACAGAGAACAATAAAGTAGCTATGAGATTAACATTAAAATGACAGAGAAGAATAAGGTAGCTACGTGACTTAACATTCAAATGACAGAGAACAATAGAGTAGATACGTGACTTAACATTAGAATTACGGAGAGCAGTAGTGTCGTTCTGTGATTTATCATTAAAATGACAGAACAATAGAGTAGCTATGTGATTTGACATTGAAATGACAGAGAAGAATAAAGTAGCTATGTGATTTAACATTAAAATGACAGCGAACAATAGAGTAGCTATATCATTTAACATTAAAATGACAGAGAACAATACAGTAGCTATGTGATTTGACATTGAAATGATAAAGAAAACTAAAGTAGCTATGTGATTTAACATTAAAATGACAGCGAACAATAGAGTAGATATATCATTTAACATTAGAATGACAGAAAGCAGTAGTGTACTTATGTGATTTAACATTAAAATGACAGTTTAATAAAGTAGCACTGTGATTTAACATTAGAATGACAGAGAGCAATAGTGTAGCTATGTGATTCTTATTAAAATTTCAATATATTAGCTATGTGATTTATCATTCAGGCGAAGAGCACAATATATTAGCATTGTGATTTAGCATTAAAAAGACAGACATGATAGAGTTGTTATGTGATTTATCATTACAATGACAGAGCACAATATATTAGCATTGTGATTTAGCATTAAAAAGACAGACAGGATAGAGTTGCTATGTGATTTATCATTGCAATGACAGAGCACAATATATTAGCACTGTGATTTAGCATTAAAATGACAGGAATAGAGTTGCTATATGAATTATCATTACAACAACAGAGCACAATAGATTAGCTGTGTGTTTTAACATTAAAATGACATATGGCCTTAATGGTTAGCGCGTCCACATCGGATGCTGGAGGTCGCGGGTTCGAATCCTGGCCGAGTCATACCAAAGTCTTATAAAAATAGTACTAGCAGCTGCTTCGCTTGGCGTTTAGTATTAAGAGGATAGTGTTAGGACTGGACGGCCTGGTGTCGGGACAATGTGGCTGGGTGGCACATGATGCTACATGTCTGCAGCATGATGCCCCTGTACTAGACATCACTATAAACTGCCACACTGCAGATATCGTAGCAAAATGACTGGAATAATGTTAAAGCTACGTTAAAAATCCAAGTCATACAAAGAAACAAAAACACACAAAATGACAGAGATCAATAGAGTAACTATGTGATTTGTCATGAAAATGGCAATATTGTAGTTATGTGAGTTATCATTATAGTGACAGAGCACAATATAGTAGTAATGTGAGTTATCATTAAAATGACAGCCTTTTGTTAAAAGATTCTTGTGAAGAAAAATGTACGGAGGGACTTACATGTGCTCTATGGTAAAACTGGTTTTAAGATATGGAAAACCATCTAGAAAATTTAAAATAAAATTATACAAAATATCTTTTTAGTTCTTTCTTTAATTTAATTTCATCTTTGGAGCAATTTCATAAAATCTGGAATTGATTTGGATACAATATATGAAACTATTTTGTCTTCTTAAAATACTATTGTTGAACATGGCAAACAAGTTCTTTAGCGACAAAATTCCATAAAACTGCTTTGTCATTGATGAGTAAAAATGAAACGAAAATATTTCACGTGTACAAGATGCTACTTTTATAATATTGCACGAATACAATATGTTGTTTTTGTAATATTGCACAGTGAAATGTCGTTTTTAAATCGTTACGGATGTATCAGAGATGACAGGAAATTAGAATCCAAAATAAAGAATATTTCGCCATGCTATTTAAAATGAAAGAATTATATTAAAATACCTAGTTTAAGTTTAGATATATGTGAGCATTTAGTTGCATTAAAACAAAACTATGAAAGATCGGGTCATGATCTTTGACCCCGTGTAGTTCCTGTAGAAGCGCTATGACACAATTATGAAGTTATTTTCATCGTTGAGTATGTTGCAGCCTTGAAATATAATCAACTGACGGGATTTTGAGGTGAGTTATATTTTGCCATTGTTGTACGTACTCCTGGGGAAAACTGAGCGTTCTATTACCATCTGTCTCCATTATACGAGTAAGATTAATAGACTCCATGATATATATTGATTACTACATCATCCATAAATCAAGCACTAATGAGTCAGCCCTATTTCGTGGTACACTAACAATGGTCTTACCCCTTTGTTTCAATTCTAAACCTTGAGAGTACATATATATATATATATATATATATATATATATATATATATATATATATATATATATATATATATTATTTGTAAGAAGGCTTAATAAGCAATGTTATAATTGTTGTAAATGTTTTCATGCATCAAATTTTGCAAACGGTCTCGAACTTTCGCTGCATTATCTAAACAGCCATAAAATCACCAAAATATAAAAGAGCTCCGAGTTAAAAGTAAAAAGTAAATTATCACATCAAATAAGATAAAAAGAATATCCAATTTATTACTAGTATACATGATGACGGTCAGTTCCTATTTATAATTATCTCAATATGTTTGATGATTTATATACTATCACGACAATAACGTAAACAACAATTCCCATCTTTCTGATAGTACCTGAGCTCAGTAAAAATGTTTGTACAGTCCGCCCAGACAAAACCTCTCGCAATCACCAATAGGGAATATGGCAATGAAAGGGTTCTGAAAACACCTGCCTACCTATCTACAAACATACGTGCCTACATACCTACCTGCATGCCTGCCGGCCATATTGCTAGGCACGCACACACATATATGCTAATTCTACGTACGCCATGGCATGTATGTATGTGTGTGTGTGTATATATATATATATATATATATATATATATATATATATATATATATATATATATATATATATATATACCCTCGTACACATTGACATTAAAAGTCGTCTGCTCTTTGAGACCTTGAGAAAGGTATTTAGGTTCCATTTAATCGACATAATATAGTCAACAATGGCTGCAAGTGCCGTTAAAAATCAACCACTCAACCAAAACACCAACCAACCACCAACCAACCAATCAACCAACCAACCTAACATCCATTTCCACAGAGCTTTGTTGTACATAATGAGGTGTTGAGAGACAGACAAGAGAACAAATCCTGTTTATAATATTTTGACCAGGAACTAAAAAAGGCATACGACATGTGAAAAGTATGGGGTTTTTCATAATATAAGCCAAAACAGAAAATCGAAAACAGAAGAAAGGAAGCGGTGAATTAAAAGATACGCAACCGTGGTACGACGATGTTACGGATAACGATAAAATATATGTTTAGATTGTTTCTTATGATTAACATATGCTAGAACGGATCATCCATGTCTATATTTATCTGTCTATCTACCTATATATATATATATATATATATATATATATATATATATATATATATATATATATATATATATATATATATCTGTCTCTCTCTGTCTGTCTCTCAGTCTCTCTCTCTCTCTCTCCCTCTCTCTCTATCTATCTATCTATCTATATATATATATATATATATATATATATATATATATATATATATATATATATATATATATATATATATATATATATATATAAAAGTACAAATAAACTTCTTTGACAATACGCAGTTAGGAGTTTCTATATACACGTCAAGCGCAAGTCAAACGTGATGCTATGTTGAGACGCATACAGCGTACATGAAAAGGTGTCTGTTACATATACAAATATACAATCAATCATGCGTACCTCACTAGTAGCCGATACTTGACAAAACAAGAACTTCATGGTGGAATATTGTACACAAAATTAGTTCAAATATGGAATTAACTGACACTTACCTCAAACTCAGCCATTTCTGTGCACATGTGTGTGGATGTAACAAGTTCTTTTTTCATCGAGGATTCAGTGTGATTTTCCGTGAATATATATATACATGTAGAAGAATGAAACGTAATCCCGATTAATGCGATGCTTGAATGATAGACAAAGAAAATGCCTATCCGCCATGCAGAAAGGTCCATTTAGCCTATATCGTGAATAAGCACGAAGAACCGATGGCATTGATAAAAGAATGTATGATGTGAAATGGTTTGGGAGAAATTTAACTTTGGCGTAAGTTGTGTTGGATTACCAAAGCCAAAGTGATCAGTGAGATGGAAACCTAGAACAAAAACAAGTAAACAGGATATGAAAACGCATAAATATACACATATAGTTGTTCCCGCCAGCGCAGTTTCGCTTTATGCGGGATTTGTGCATCATAAAAGTCAGCTCGCAGTATCTGTATGGGAATTGAAAGATAGCAATAAAGATTTACAACGATAATGTAAAACATAAAATCACTAATGTTCTTCGCCTAGGCAGTGTCCTCTTCCCCACTTAAAACGGAGACAAGTGCTCATTATTTTAATAAAGGGTGCAAAGTTGTTTAATAAAAGTTAATATTTTCCATTAAAGTCCTTTATGCGACTACCTTCTTTTCTGAATTCATACGCCTTCATGGTGGTCGTGGTTAATCTCTGCGAGAAGGTATAAATATTAATATACAACCATTAGCCGCCCCTTTAAAATCGCATTCATTTCACAATATCACCGGTAGCCATTGTAATAAACTAAATTGAAGTTGTCAGTTACGATATGCCGATGAGACTGAATGTTGTCCATTTCTAGGAGCATGTGGATTTCGAAGACCAAACAGACGCTAGTTAATTACAAATATGGGTTCTATTTATCGGGAGCTGGATTGCGCTATAAACTGCAGCATCAGTTGCTTAGCAAAAGTCGCATGTCATAGTAATGTATACTGATGGATAGATAACCTATCATGTATTGACGTTTGGTTCTTGGTTTTAGCGGCACTTTTATCACATTAGCGGTTATATCATGCCGAGCATATGGCATATAAGTGCTTATTTTGAAGGGAAACACTTAGGTAGCCGAATCGGGCTGGCCAGGGCGGGTATCGAACATGCAACTGTTGCATTACTAGTCTGAACTATACCAAATGAGCTGCCGCGGCGCACCCAGTATATTGAACACACCGCGTATACAGTATGCAGTTCAAAAGGGTTAATTCACTTCTTTACACTGATTTTAATTGGTGTATCCTACAATGTCGACATTATATCAGCTTATCAAGTGGAAGCGTACATAATTATTGAGTGTAATTATATCGCTGAAACGTAGCAATTATATAAATATTTATTTATATAACTAAATTTAGAATGCTAACAAATAAAAAGGAAAACATTCATGCAAAGACTATTGCACTCTGAGTTCTCGATAGCTTTGTCTGCGGGTTCTCCATAGCTTCGTCTGCGGATTGCCAATCACACTTAAGGAAATGAGTTCCGATTGCTGAATAAAAGCAACAAGATCAGACAGTACGACACATTTGGAAATTGAATTCTTTACCAGAACATTTGCGCAAGTTAGAAAAAGACTGAAGTTTTGGCAGGGTGAATACATTATATAATTAGTTAATGACAATAGTGAACAAATGACACAAATACAATATAAATGTAAACTATTATAAACTGAAAATTATAGAATAAGTTTTGCGTAAGTAATCTAACGCTTTGTAGTTTTTCGTACTCCGTCTTCAAAATTAGCCTTTGGGTTCCCAGTTACTTGATGTACTTTATTATCACAGAAGGAACTGTTGATCGTTTGCTCGTACAGTGATTTTATAATTGAAACATATAGATTTGTTCAGGTATATTTTTAATTTGAAATATTAGAGAAAGGTAAAAGGCTGTAAAATAGTTACAATCAGTTTTCAGTCACCCAGACAGCAAATCTTTGTTTACACCAGGCATATGCACCAAGTTGAAGACCCAATGTATTTCTAATGAAACTGACGATTATATACTGAAAGTAATAGAACCAATGGAATTCAAATGAAATTGACGTTCTTTTTCCCGCTCGTTCCCAATAACCGACTAGCAGTGATGATAGATTAGACATCATTTTCCACAACAGTCCATTATAAATTTCTGAAAAATACAAGACTTTTATTTGTCTCTTGAAATTTGCATTTATACTTTCCAAAAAATGTGGGATTTTCTGATCTTGTCAAATTCAGATGAGATGGAGTAACATTTTCTTTGAATCTGTGACGTAACATGTACTTCACAATGAACCTGTAAAGTAATACGTACATGACCATGAACCAGTGAAGTAACATGTACAGAGTTGATTACGCATTGGTTCGTAAGTGACTTTCTATGTAATCAGTCAAAGTCCACTTGGAAACAATAATGGTCCGACTAAAAAATTCAAATGTAAATGAGAATTGCATCTGCTATGCATTTACATACGCTGCAATAAATAATACTATTACATTAACTTAATTAATAATGATATTAAATCTACTGTTATAAATAATATTATTACATCTACTTTAATAAACATTAATATTACAACTACTATAATAAATAACGTTATTATTTCTAATGTAGTAAATAATGGCACAATCCACAATTTTACCATTTTATCACCGTTGTTATTAAAGATCAGAAGTCTTTTTCTAAAGCGGCAATTTTATTTGAATGGTGGTTAACTCGGCGTTTTTCCTAACAGATATTTTTTTTTAAGAAGGTACATACGTTTTCAAATGTTCCGTGAATGATTATACTAAACACATTTCAAAATTATGCTGAAATCTACCGAGTTGATAATACGCCACGCCCGATATATTTCAAAATATTCTTGTTAATAATCAGCTTAAAACGTTCATGTTTTATTTTTGATTTTTTTTTCAAAACGGAACACTTGTATTTAGGCATTATGTGATTGCAGACTACTTGCAAGAACTACGTACCTCCAAAATGAAGAGGTTGACAACTCACAATTCCCAAGTTCGAGGTCAGTCTAATGGATCAGTCCTCGCATGTATGCGAATTGTTGCCATAACACCACCACTGTTAACCAAACAACGTCAATCCTACGGTCAGTTCAATTGTAGAACCACCCGAGGTGGTCTGCATAGACTGAACTTTAGTTTCTTTGCGAAGAAATTACTTGGGAAAACATTTATTTATTTATTTATTTATTTATTTATTTATTTATTTATTTATTTATTTATTTATTTATGTAAATTACTGCGCTGACATACAACCGAGGAAATAGCCAAAGTCATCCTAATGGAAAACTCGTAAGAAATACTTACCTCCCAAAGATGAAGTGGTGGACAACGGAAATACTCCAGTGAGAGTGAACAATTTTATATCTTAGGCAGAAAAAACCAACATGTTTATACATTTTTAGGAAATTTTTTACTTTAGTTAATTTGCAATCGATACATATACCATTATGAGTTAAGAAAGGTCTTCACAACCAATAAAGAAAATTTGTCAATGTGTGGAATAGTTGGACTCTTTGCTTACATATTTATCGGCGGGAGAATGTACAAAATTGCGTAGTAATTGCCAGATAGCAGAGGTGGTTTGCTTTGAGTTGATGGTGCAGAATGGTCGACGTACTGGTTTACGAGAGTCGCAATGATGGGTGTAGTTGCGATGTTGCTGAGTCACATCCGGTCTGCATCCTCGATTCGCCGTTGTAGTAAACAACACATTGAACAATAATGTTAAACTATATACATGTCTAGGTAATAATAAAGTTGCATGCAGATCATGAAGATACACGAGGAACCGGTGGTCAAGTGGTCTAAGGCGTTCGTCTTTACAGATCAATCACACATCTCATTTCTGTCCGTGTGAGACGGATTTCTCGGCTCAACTAAGATGGGTATATAAGAAATATTGACCGTAGCTTTTCATGGGTCGGAGGTTCCTCTCGTGGTTTTATCGGGTTCTTCTTCTGCCAAATATTCAGCAAGGCCATGTATATATCATTGGTTTTGCTTTCTACCACGCCATCACATGAGGCTATTGGAGTAAAGTCCCTTGCATAGGAACACACAGCAGGCATTGGATGATTTCATCACAAGATTCAGACTTAATTTTTCAGAAGTCGCGAGACCGGCACGCAAATCACTTCTCCTTGGAGGCTCTATCGTAATGATATGAAGAAATATGTACACAGTTCAGTAAAATTGTTCTTTCTTCTAAAATATATTCTCTAGCAAGCCCTTAAACGAACAATAGTGAATGTAACCTATCCAGCTTAGTTTACGATTCCTATTGCAAGCAAACACACTCATTTTGTGTGTCCTTGAAGTTTATATTTTTTCATAGCACCTAGCGGTGCTCCTTTAAATTTAGACAAACCAGATTGCAAAATTTGGAACATTGGTCGCTAATGTGTATTCAGGCTATGATACAAAACGTTTGGAATATTTTTTAAACAATTTGAATATCTGTTTACAAAAATGAACAAATGTATATTCTAGATGCTTTACCTCTGCAATTCTAGTCCCAAATATTGATTAGCCCTTAGCAGTTAAATGTTAATAATTAATGCAATGACGAAAATATTATAGTATCATCAGTAGCATGGGCGTCCGCGACGGGAATGGGAATGAGAGTTGATGGATCTAGGGTGACCAGGTGGTCTAAGTTGTTAACCTTAACAGATCTCTCTCACCTCACTTTGTCCGCGTGAGTTCAGTAAGGTAAGTATGTGACAATGCTTGCCAGATCCCCTTCGTATTTCGGCTTTGCCTCCTCCCCCCGATGTCCATGCTTTATAATCATGGTTTTGAAGTGAGAACGTATTATGTAGTAATTGCGAGTCTGACAAAGAGCATTCAAAAAGCAGCAGTCGATGGATTACAAATGACTTAAGCAGCATCGTACCATAATGGTTACAATCTAGTTTTTACAAAATATTACTGCTCAGACGAATGTCCTCTGCATAATGTTCAATCATTGCTGGGACAACTGCCAAGTCCTGGAAACTTTCTTCATACGATCCAAAATAAAATGTTCTATCTGTCTAGCTTATAGTTTTCTTTTACTGCCAAAGATGCGTCGAATATAGGCAAAACTCTTTATTTTTCCCAAATAACTGTTTTGACAAACGAATATTTATGCTACTACGTTCATATAAAAAGTTAAGTAATTTGTCATTGCCTTTTACAGTAAAAAATTTTAAAAGAATGACAGAATAAACTATTTAAATTTCATCTCAAACATTTGATATACACATTTGCTTTCAAGAAGCAGTCATTGACTCAGAAAGCTTGTTTGCGTATTCAAATCCTGTGGCAAACACATTGATCAACATATTTTCAGCATCTAGTATATAGTGAATAATACATACAAAGACGACGCAACCCAACAACAGCACTAATACATGATAATATTGGTCAAACGTCGGGATTCACGTTTGTTTTTTAAAAATTTTTAATAGGTATCCACCCTGTGCGATATACGCAACTATGGGGTGAAACCACACTAGAACGTTCTAAAAGAGCCAGGTTAATAAAGAGTAAATACCCTATTATGCCATAGAAGAACACAAAAAGAGTAGTCCATCGGATTAAAAAGCCTCGAACGAACCTGGAATGGAGCAACTCTTGTTTCAAAGAAACAACGAGAAATTAGCAAGAACACTGATAACTTTATTAACTACCGAACCCGTTAAAACCAGTTTAAACATCCTCGTACTCCTAAAAGATGATAGACACAACACCAATACTCTTTTGCAATGTATCCAAAACACTAAAGATACTAGACTACATTTTGATTTATTTATTGAACATTTAGTAGAGAGGAAAACATATATAATGGTACGAAGCTATCTTGCTAAAGATTCAACCGTTTTCATGACCTTAACGTAAAGGAAACAATCTTATCATAAAGAGAAAAAGCCTTTTGGCAACCTGTATGGATAAAATAAAACAGTGGTCAAAGCTAATTCTGTAACAAAATGACAAACAAGGAAATAAACAAAAATGTTGATACGTCGATTTTAAATATAAAAGGTGTCCTGTAATGTATTAGAAAAGAGTGACAAATATTTGTATATTACATTTAATGAGGATATCATAAAGATACGGTCTCATCATTCCCGATAGCAAAAATTGCCACAAGACAAATACTGTCGAGAATAAATAATTAAATAATCTATTTGATGTGAGTGAATATATGAATCCGTGTTCAGCTAAATTTAGAGTATAGCACACGCATCTAAACAACATTTTAGAAAGTCCATCTACAGTGATTCAAATCAGCCTGAATTATAAATAATGGACAAACTTCAATTGCAAACAGTACCTGGTAATTCAGTATATATATATATATATATATATATATATATATATATATATATATATATATATATATATATATATATATATATAGAAAGCAGATGTTTCGTTATAACCAGCCACATGGATTGAAAATTTCCACATGAATCTGAAATCAACCTCATGAATTGGGATAATTGACAAAAATCTGATACCAAGCACATCAATGTGAACATTTGTATATAAATATGAAATCTTCCATACATTAACAAGGATGGAATAAACGTTTCAAATTGCTGAAAACAGTTCCTGTTGCAGACTTATGTCGCACTGGCTTGTTGATGATGCCTGAATACAATTTTGCAATCATAAAATATTCCCTAGGTGTTTAATAGCGTTTTAAATGACATAAAGTGAATAATATTTAGGATACTAGTACTGCAATCCTGAAAGTACAGTAGCTTACACCAGTATTAACTAATTCTTGTGACTAATTAGGACCACACAAAAGAATAAACAGAATATAAAGAATGGTTAAATGAGTCTTCCACAAACACATTAAACAAGCAAGCAATAAAATTAATTCCATCGAGAAGGTTCCGTGTAAGTCATGTTGATGGCCTATTGCAAGATATTGCTAACATGCAAGTATAATAGAAATTCAGTTACTTATTGACAGCGATATATATTTTCTTTAAGTAATAATGGGTTGAGAAAAGTAATAGATGATAAAAGAGATGACATGGTACATGCTTTTACAATAATATTCACAGAGAGACATCACGAGAACTTACAGTTTGACGAAGGAACAAAATGTGTTAGACATAAATGTTAAAAGATTTGATGGAAAGAGAAATATGTAGTACTTAACAACTTACGTAAACAGAAAAGAATCTATAGTGAACAGTTTTAACAGAACTCTAAGTCCTAAGATGTATAACATTTTCACTCAAAATAGATTTGCCAAAGCTAATGTACGTATAGTATAACACTCAGCATATGTCAAAGGACATACTTCTGTTTAAAGCAAGCAAAGAAGGAAACATGTTAAAGGTGTGGATCATTTTATTTGGATATTGGACAACTGGTACAAACCGGAAGACGTGATGGAAGAATATACTGATTATATATTTAATGAACAAATTCTCTATATCTACATTAAGCAAGATGACATATATACTTCCGGTGGCCTAGTGGTTAGAGCGTCCGCCTCGGAAGCGGGAGGTCGTGGGTACCAAAGACTTTTAAAACATGGTACTAACAGCTGCCTCGCTTGGCGCTCAGCACTAAGAATTATGACCAGCACTGGTCAATCTCGTGTCAGGATAATGTGACTGGGTGGGACAGCATGCTACATGTCTGCGGCATGATGCCAAAGTGCTAGACATCACTATAAACTGCCACACTGCAGACATCATGGCGATATGACTGAAAAATTGTTAAAACTACGTTAACAATTCTAATCACACAGACACACCGTTGAAAATATTTTAAAACCATGCTAATAAAGTATAAGTGTATACATAAGGCAACTACAATGTATCCTAGAACAAAATTAATTATTAAAAAAAAAACGTTGGCATGAGAAGGCTATACAGAAGCCAATACAACTTTTTCTTAGTATGCATATATATATATATATATATATATATATATATATATATATATATATATATATATAGAGAGAGAGAGAGAGAGAGAGAGAGAGAGAGAGAGAGAGAGAGAGAGAGAGATTTTTGAATATTCATTCACACAGAACTGTCATTTGATTGTAATTGATATGAAACTTCTAAATAAATGGTCGCTTGTATTCTGTGGAGTTACGCTATAGGTTTATCTAGAACGGAATACAAATAGAAGGGCTGCAATGCTTGTGTAGAAGAGATTAATCTGATGTTACAAAGTAGGAAATTATTAGATTAGAACGCAAAATCATCACAGAGTGTGATCGTGAGTAAGAAGCAACAAAGAGCTCAATATATTGTGTACAAGAAAAGCCAGTTTCATATACCGAGAATAGGTGAACACTGTTCAACATATTAAAATTGTAGTTAGTACACATTACCCTTGTCCTTCAATTCAGTCTAGTGCTTGATATTTAATAAATATTTAACGAGATATAATGTATTAGAACGAAACTCAGTTGCTCTCATACTACGCGATGAAATATTTTTCATAACCTAAATGGTAAAGGTTGTTTTTAATGACTCAGAGAGTGACACTGAAATTGGCTTTGGGATTTCATACTGGCGCTCGATAGACAATAATGTTGTTGTTGTTGGTAAAGGGTTTAACGCCATTTTTCAACACATGATAGTATAATGGTGCAAGAAGAAGCCAGGAAAACCCCCAAGAAAAAAACACCGATTCACGAGAAGCTTCTGGCAAGCTTTCTCACGTACCCACATTGGCCGAGTTTGAGACTCGAACCCACGCAGGTAGAGGTGAGATGGCAGTGATCCGTAACGGTGAGCGCTTTAGACAACTTGGCCACTCGACAATATTGTACCGAGTAACCGTAACTATGGAATTGATGCAGACGAATACCGGTGAACATTCTCAGCTGATGAAAAATGGATGCTATGGCAGACAAAGATGATGAACCAATATGGCTGGGTTTACCTTTTTTTGCAACAAAGAAATGTTTGATAGATGAATGTATTTGAAGATTAATCAAAGCTTTAGATAATATGTGATTTGTATTTGAGGAGAACATGCACAAAACCGAAAATACATACTGTATCATTAGTATCCGACAATAGCAGGTAAAGATGATGTAGTGAAAACAATGATGTTATAGTCACTTCTAACACAATAACCACATCTAATATTGACATACTCTGCTCTTTAAACAGGTGGTGTTCAGTCTATCACTTAATGGAACATTTTCTCCAAACGTTGAGATGTCAAAGATTATTTGGTCCTTTTATTCTCTTTTATATACTGCAATGCTATTTTTATGTACTGTCCGTATCTCTCTATGAGATTTGTATAAGTTGCCCTTGATAAATGGTACTATCAGGTTTATATTTAGTTGGCTCGTTATCATTGACGGTGGAGACTTAAGGCACAGGAGACACGGGAAACAATGACCTCGTTTTGCTTCATCTAGCTGGATGGACAAGATTCTAGCAGATTTAATTGTTATATTGCTGGGTACTAGTACTTTTTATCACGTTTTTCATGATAGAGTGCATTGTTTTGTATTAATAATTTTTTTTCCTCCGATTTCATCTGTAATTCGACAATGTCAAGGTTGTCCTTTTCGTACTCCTTTTACCGCCCCAGAATATGGCTTGAAATAATAATACACTGACCGGAGAAAACTATTCAAAATTTCCTAGAACTTCATCTGCAAACACTGCTAGAAAGATTTGCAGCATCATATGCTTATTATTTTGTTCATTCGTGTCACATATTTCACCGTCCTATGCCTTATACTGTGTTTTAAAGAAAGACAAATCATGCAGCCATTTTTAGGATATTCAAATGTCGAAAATATGGATAGTTCCCAGCTGGAAAAAGAATTAGGATTTGAATAAAGTCAACTATATCAATTATGTAAAATACCAAGTGTGAATATTTTAGCATGCACATAACTGAAAGAGGTCAAAAGTGAATTGAACACGAGTGTATGAAATGGATCATACAAGGCGATAACTAGTAATATTTTGAGTTGAACAATAGTTGCAGAAAATTGAGAAAGAAAAAACAAAACAAATCAAGATGACTATTAACCTTTTCTTTCGACAGATGTTGTAATTTGAAATGTAGTTAGTAATTAGCAACATTCTTCTAATCGACAACATGGACAGATTGCAAATTGAATTGATAGACAGCTATGTGGCATTAGTCGGATATAGATACTTCAACGAAGTTTTGTCAGATGAGCTAGATTTGCCTCTATCTGCATTGAGCGCGGTCTCCTAACTTAGAAGCATAGATTTCGAACGACCAACTTTGTGTAAGGAATCGGAAAAATAATGACAACATTCTTGAGATACAAACCGAGTAACGAATGCTTTAATGCTTTATGATAACCACACACATTTTTCTTGCATTTTATTGTCAAAAAATTCAAACGAGGAGCAGGATGAAGCTAAAGTTCATCGTCACCAGCACCTTCTGCCTTTCTGGAGTTTAGCTTCAATGGCACTAATGAATTGATGGAAATTTTGAGCATCTTTAATGTTGTGTAACATTTAAGCTTCAGTGCTTGCAACATTCTACTCTTGTCACGTTAATTATTCAGTAGTGGTTTCCTATCATTGTAATATCTTTGACTAAAATACTCGGTATAGTGTTTTACCACATATATTTTATTGTACTCATTGTCTTCATTATGTCATCATGACTATTCTAATGATAGTATTGCTTTATCCACGGCTTAATATAACCATGGTAATTTCAATGAGAAAATGCATGTTTTCAATCTGAACATGTCTTGGAGAATATTGGTTTTATTTGCACAATTAAGATTAATTTCTAACTATTGTTCACCGCTAAAACTAGCATAGTACAAAATCTTCCAACTAATCGTTTTTGATAAATCGTACAAATTTCCTTGAAAATTAAATGCAACGTAAACCAGACAAAAATCAATATGTAAACACAGCTAGCAAAGGATCAGAATAGGTAACCGGATACAAATCGTAAAATACTCGTAGAACTGAACTTGAAACTCGAAAAACAGTCAAAGGATTTAAAAATAAGACAAAACCGAACATTAAACGATAGACTAAGTGGAGTGCCAAATATGCAGAGTGTCCTTGGCACACGGAATGTTCAGCACATTTACACGATTCTTAATCACACTGCTTGATTTAAACTAAACGAGACATAATGGCACAATTCCTTAATATGGGGTGGTGTAGATGTTTTCGGTATCTTGTTCATTTTGTCTAAAAGCAAAGTGATTCCAGTTACAAAAGTTGGCGTAGTATAGTACGTATTAATGAAGAAGCCGTGGGACTCTGCATCCGCTTGGGTGACAGAGTAGCTCTTTTTAATATTATAATGCTCGCCTGTAGCATGTGGAAAGGGCTAATTAAGGTGAGCTAAACATTGAATCTGAAATTAACGGTCGAAAATCTAAGAAGAATATAAACATGACGCAACTCACCATTGGTGCCTGGATTGTGCTCACACTGATGAACTATATATAGGTAGATAGACCAGCTCTAGTTGAAAGAGAATTTGGCAGATTAAATGTCCAGGTATCAGCCTTTAGTCAAACTTGCCTAGTTGAAGAAGGAGAGCTCACTGACGCAAAAGCCGGCGACAGCTTCCTCTGGAGTTGCCGAAATAAAGAAGAAGGACCTGAAGCTGATGCTTGGTTTACTATCAATCACAGCTAGTCAGCAGGCCCACAAATCGTCAAAAGGACTAATTCTAACATGACTCCCACTGTCTGAAACAAAAGACACGAAACTGTCATTAGCGCCTATGATCCCACCAGGAACAACCTAAAGTAGATATAGGAAATATATAGAACTGGAGTCTTTTATCACAAAAGTACCGAAGGCTGACAAAGCTCCTTGGTTTCTTCAGTGCTAGAATTGGTCAGTTTACCTTTCATGGCCAGGTCACACTGGCAAAAATATGGATTTTGCAAATGTAACAGCAACGGACTCCTTCTACTGAGGAAACTCGCAGAACACGACATTCTTATCAACAACATATCTATCTACCTGTCGAAAATAAACAAAAGTCCTGGATGTACCCACGCTCCAGGTACTGGCATCTCAATGACAGGGTCATAGTCAGGAGAAGAGGCAAGATGTCCGAATGACGAGGGCCATGATAAGTGCAAAATAATAGACTGTCCGGGTCATAATCTTCATGCTCAGTATCCAGAATCAGCAAAGCAGACGGCTACAAGGCAAGAAAGTACCCCAAATATTTACTGTCTCCAAATTTTAAACAGAGAATGTGAAACAAGCATTTGTCGAAGGAAGTAATATTTGTACATATCCGGAATTCGCCGAGTTTAAGGTACAGAGTCAGCTTCGGTCAGTTTGTCAGAATCCCGACTTTAAACATATACTTTTCAAACACTTTATGATGAGTAGGTGTTTGAAAATTCAAGTTATTCGTCTCCAACGATTAACCACCATTTCGATTCAAATTTGATTGATGTTACATTGATGTAACACCCACAAGCAGCATTAATGATCTGTGTTTATGTATCATTACAGGAGACGATATTTAATTAATACATGTCAAACAGCTGAATGAACAAGTTAGCGTTCTCAAAACATTTTAAACGTAGGATTGCCAAATATTTCAAGGTGATTAGATATCCCTCACATGTGAGTTTAAATCTCTCTCTCTCTCTCTCTCTCTCTCTCTCTCTCTATCTCTCGTAAAAAATCTACCATTTCCAAATTCTTTGTTACCTATCATTTATCTATCTGTACACATGTGTACAACTTATTTTTCTCTTTTGATGTATCTGCATTCTAACTATAAAATCTGCATTAGTAAGAGAATGAACTTTTAAACAAAACATAACGCGATTTCCTTAAAATATATTTTATTCTGTTTTATCTTTTTTTTTACACATTGTTGAATATTATGTTTCGTTCGGGCTCATATTTTCCAACGGCATGATAAATTTTCCAGAAAATGCATTTCATACGGAAAGACTTGTCAGTAAAAATATGTTTAATTTCCTTAAATGTGAAAGCTGCTATTTAATTGGTGAATCGAAATAACAAGAGAATACTATCTTCAATGTGAATCTGTCAGATACCCGTTCAATCGAGATCTCGTTTTTAATCAGACTGGCAATTAATCTAATAAACTGGTTTTGAGTGGTAGTCAGTTACAAATATCAGTGATCAGTAATTTAAGAGAAAACACACTTTTTGCCTCCCTTCTTCATCTAGGACACAGTATAGGAAGTATCATAACTGAAACTGATTCAATGACAGAGGATGCAGAGAGACTATAGATGCAAAAATTTGAAAGAAAAGATTTCTTCAAGTGAGACTTGAGTAACAATTAAATTGCAGCGTGCTTTATTGCAATGTACTCAAGTGTCCCTAAGGCAATGCATCTCAGAATAGTGCACGTATATGTCCCTAAGGCAATGTATTTCGTATCATTGTACGTATATGTCCCTAAGGCATGGTATTTCATTACATTGTACGTATATGTCCCTAAGGCATGGTATTTCATAACATTGTACGTATATGTCCCTAAGGCACTGTACATCATTACAATATACTTAAGTGTCCCTAAGGTACTGTATTCATTATAATGTACGTAAGTGTCCCTAAAGTAATATATTTCATAACTATGTACGTATATGTCCCTAAGGTATGGTATTTCATAACATTGTACGTATATGTCCCTAAGGCACTGTACATCATTACAATATACTTAAGTGTCCCTAAGGTACTGTATTCATTATAATGTACGTAAGTGTCCCTAAAGTAATGTATTTCATAACATTGTACGTATATGTCCCTAAGGTACTGTACATCATTACAATGTCCTTAAGTGTCCATAAGGTACTATACGTCATTACAATGTACTTAAGTGTCTCTAAGGTAATGTATTTCATTAAATTGTACGTATATGTCCCTAAGGTACTGTACATCAGTACAATGTCCTTAAGTGTCCATAAGGTACTGTACGTCATTAAAATGTACTTAAGTGTCTCTAAGGTAATGTATCTCATTACATTGTACGTATATGTCCATAAGGTACCTTACTTCATTACAATGTACTCACGTGTCACTAAATTACTGCATTTCATTACTGTTTTATCAGACTAGTATCTCAAGTATAGCTCTTTCTTGATTGACCCGAATGAATACAAGGTACCCTGCGTTCACAGACATGAACTAAGCCAATTTGCGTCTGAGAATTTTGTGGGTTTGTGGTCCCAGCTTTATTCGTGCAGGACTAATACAGATGAAAATAAAGTCTGCATATCAGTAACTGCGTGACATAAGGAAACTTAGCAGGCAGGCCATACAATCAGGAGAGTAGTTCTTATAATGGCAAAGGTTATTAAGTAGATAAGATAAATAATTCACTTGAGATAGTCACTAGTCTTATACATTTTATATTCGATGTCACTGTGAAGAACTTCCTGTTAGGACGTAGAAGCACATTGATACCTATCGGTTGAAATAATCTCGCTTGATCACTCTTTCAGTTTTTCATATTGTGCTAATATAATTCATATATCAATCGTTTTATGCCTACTTACACCTACATATTAAGTTTTATGCCTAATTACACTTATGGTTTACGTTTCTTAATGTATAGCATATTTATCGTTATATTGTTTTCAATGTACTCACACTGTTAGTATTGTTGCATTATTATCGTGCATTAATTTATTTTTCAATGAGTCTTATTTTCGTATCGAATTAATTTCTCTAGAGCGAATGGGTAGTCCTTGATCATATATATATTATACAATCTCCACGTGTAATTCTATTATTTAACCAGTCTAGTTTTATCTGTAACCAGACCAATTCTAATATTTAACCAGATTAATTCTAATGTAAACAGACTAAATATAATATATAACCAGACTAATTCTAATATGTAACCAGACTAATTCTAATACGTAACCAGACTAATTCGAATATGTAACCAGACTAATTCTAATATGTGACCAGACTAATTCTAATACGTAACCAGACTAATCCTAATATGTAACCAGACTAATTCTAGTATGTGACCAGACTAATTCTAATATGTAACCAGACTAATTCTAGTATGTGACCAGACTAATTCTAATATGTATCCAAACTAATTATAATATGTGACCAGACTAATTCTAATATATAACCAGACTAATTCTAGTATGTGACCAGACTAATTCTAATATATAACCAGACTAATTCTAATATGTGACCAGTATCACCATCATCAAACATTTGGAACAGACTTTTCATCATTTGCCAATTCAAAGTTTTCTGCAGATGTATTTAGCTTGTGGTTCTCTCCTATAAATTTTTGTGGTCAAGCACGCAATAAATGACCTTGACATTCAACTCATGTGCATGCTATCGTTTTTGTCTCTTATCATCTTCATTTGCATCGAGTTTATTTGTTGTGTCTGAAATCTACTCTAGTTTCATCAGAAACACGTCATTAATTGTCAAATGTTTTAACAAAAGCAGGATAACTTCAGAGGAGTTCCATACGCTAGTTCTGGGACACATATGATATTAAGATTGAATGACAAGTTTTTTATTTTGTAACAGTGAAATTGAAGGGTCTCTTGGTAGAACATTAGTGTTTATCCAAGATAAATAAAAAATGAAGATGAAAAATAGAGTAGTTGAAAGAAAGAGGATAAAGAAAGAAAGAAGTTAAAAATAGATATTGTCACTTAAAATGTGCCACACCTTGTATAGAACGGGGTTACAAAAATAAATACTGAAATAAATGAATAAAAATAAGATTAAAAGTGAACAGCTCTTCCTACTAGAGCGACCCGTTGCGGAGATGATGGCGAATCATCTGGAACAATAGTGGAAATTTCTGTTTGCTGCTGTTCATGACCCGTTGAAGTGTATGCGTTCTAGTAACACGTTCTCGTAAGTAAATAATTTTGACTTTTTAGTAAAGTTATGAAAGGCATCAACAAAACAAATGTTTACTTCATACGGAAGCGTGTTATCACCACACAAAAAGTTATTTAAAGTTTAATCACCATATGGCGTCAGAGCTTAAAACAGATCAATGCGTTGTTCGTGGTAATAAACGCAAGGTAAGCAGTGTTGTGTACTATCATCAGATCCACATATACAGACTGGTGATCCGATTATATTCTTTCTAAATAAATGTTTATTAGGTGAACTGCGATTTGTTCTAAGTCGGGCATGACAAATTTGAAACTTTTCTTCTATCCCAATAAAAGTGAATGGGAACATAAGTGACTTGAGTATTTAACATGCGTCTGAAGGTGATAATGGAGTATTTGGATAGACTCAATAACTAATGCATTCCATTTTCGATTGTTCGAAGGAAGAAACGAGTTGTAATACAAACTTGTTCAAGCGTGTACAAATTGGACACTGCACATTACGTACATCGTAGAGATTAATATCAATAACAGCTGCTGGAAAAATAAATATGAGGTAGGGAGTACATGAACCAGTTGTCATTTTATACAAAAGTGAACGCTGGTGTTTTTTTTCGTTTAGATTCAAGACGTTCCCCTTAAGTTAAACATATGCAACACCAAATTGTCTTAAGTTGCTTATTATGTTCTTTTTTAATTGGAGTGGTGGGTGGTGGGAATTCATCCTTATGACTGCCACGTTTAAATCTGCAATGATTTAGATAAACTGCTGAATTAACCTTTTTATCATTTTGTTTAAAAATTGCGTTTGTGTATATTTCAATGGGTCTAGTATATATATATATATATATATATATATATATATATATATATATATATATATATATATATATATATATATATATATATAGTTATATCGTTTTTTTTTAATTTAATTTTCATTGTTTGTTAGGTTTGTTTCCTTATTACATGATACGTTGTGGGTTAAAATTGTATTTATGTGCTTGACCTTGTGCAGAATCAGTGACAGTATCATAAACAGCACTATTTGCCTTTCTCTTACTGATTTACCATGTTCTTTATTATAACTTTAGTAACAGACCTTAGCTAAGATTATATCTTGTAAATATTAGGAACCATCTAGAATGAAGGTAATATTTGTTTTTAGAAAATGATCACCTAGGTCAGGTAGAGGGGTATAAAATCTTGTTTACGGGAACACTATTTATTGCTCCAATACATCTGAAGCAGAAATCAGTCTTATTGTTCTGTCCGGTATTTCATTTAGGCTCGAATTTATTTATTCAAGTTATGTATTCACTGGAAATATAAAGTGCTCATCTAAATGATATTATTGGAAACAGAGACTTGGATTAATAGTGAAATTCAAATAAGGATATATTCTTGGATATTATTGTTGTGATTCACCAAAAAAACTGTTATGTTTATACATTTTCAGTTTGTATTTTAGGGAGATAAATTATTTGTAGAATTTTGCAAAACTTCTTTGTTTTGTTTCTGTTCTGTCACTTTATTTAAGACCATAGAGTCATAATAGAAAAGTGTGGGCTCGTCATGGGCTATATGAATTTCATTAAAATATTTCAGAACAGTATGGTTTTGAAATTTAAATTCACTTTATTTATGGAATTTTCTAAGTGCAAGGTTTATTTTACATAACTTTTTCGTGTTACCAACAAGCTTCTACAATGTCATTTAAAGTGGACAACTTTATTTTAAATCCTTCGTTGGAACGGTTAATGAAAAGGATTAGTTGCTTCCGTTTGCCAGAGACTATGATCTTCTGTGGCAAAGTCCTCTTTAACGGAGGAAGAAGTAAGACATTATGTTGGTCCCGTATTTAGCAGAAAATACTTTTTTTTATCATAAACATACCTTAGGTTTTATTAGTAATTCTCCAGCTGGCTCTAACATGCAGGATATTAAATCGAAGCTCAAATACAACAATGAATTAGACTTAAGAAAGCTACAGTTTCAGAAAGAGAAGAGACCAATGCAGTTGAAGAAAGACAAATGCAATTAGATAAATAGGAAATAGTTACAATTGCAGTTTCCTTGCTGAGAGAGAGAGAGAGAGAGAGAGAGAGAGAGAGAGAGAGAGAGAGAAAACATCGGCTAATGCAGATGAAATGTGAAAAGGATAGAGAAGAAATGCAGAGAGAAAAAGAAGAAAGGGAATGTCAATTTAGATTAAAACAATGAAAGCTGGCAAATGGAAAGTGCATCCCCACTTAACTCCCAAATTTCAAGCTGTGATGTTACTAAGAGAAATAGGTTAGTACCCCAGTCTTAAAATAGGTGATAAATGTTTCCCTCATTTTGAAAAAATTGATAAAACTTTGGAATGACCCACTAAGCATTGGGATTTATTATTACAAATTGCATTATTTGCAAAAGCTCGTATATTTCCCTGTCACTTCAACATAATGTAGCTATTATGATGCGGTTACGAATGGATATTGAAGAGTTTATAGTTGGAACCGGAGGCTTATCGACAAAGAGGTTTAGGATGTCTAAAAAAACTAGACAAACCCATGTCGAACTTGCAAGAGAAGAGGAGCAATAATTTGAAAAGTTGTACTTTTTCAAAAAGGTTGGTCAAGATTACAAAAATCCCAGACTAGTTGAAGAGTTCAAGAATAACGTCCATAGTGACGTTTAGACTTACATTGATGTGCAGAAGGTCGAAATCTTAGAAAATACAGCTCTTATAACTCATAAAGTTTCCTTTGTCAATAAGTCTTCCACTCAGAAGTCTTCTGTTACAAAGCTATTTCAGTACAAATCGAGCACTATCAAACCTTAATATGGCACAATGTTTACGAATCATGTTTTTATATATATAAATGTTATTAATACCTCTCTCTCATCCGAGGAATTCCCATCATTTTTCAAAACTGCCATTGTAAAGCCTCTGCTGAAGAAACCAACACTAAACCATAACGATTTAAAGAACTACCGCCCAGTTTCTTATCTCCCATTCATATACAAAATCTTAGAAAAGGTTGTTCTATCCCAGCTTGTATCGCATCTAAATTCAAACAGTCTTTTTAGCAATGTACAGTTTGCATATCGCCCTTGCCACAGTACTGAAACTACTCTTCTAAAAGTAGTTAATGACATTCTCTCTGCGTTTTATAGCGGAAAGATTACAGTCCTCACCCTTTCTGATTTGTCTGCAGCATTTGACACAATAGATCATGATATATTACTTCACCGTCTCCAGCATGTACTTGGCATTCGTGATACAGCCTTACTGTGCTTAAAGTCCTACTTGGTTACACTCCAGCCCATTTGACCTATGTTGTGGTGTTCCACAGGGTCTGTTCTTGGACCTGTTCTCTTCATTCTATACACTCAGTCGCTCTCAAGTGTCATAGATCATCATCCAATGTCTCACCCATTGTACGCTCATGACACCCAAATATACACATCTAGCCACCCAAATGAAGTTGATGCTACCATCCAAGGTGTAGAGAGGTATATTTCTGATGTGAAATCATGGATGACATGTAACAAGCTGCAGATGAATGATGATAAAACTGAGACCATTCTGATCACAACACAAAGACTTTCTCATTCACATCCTTTACCTCAATCAATAAATATCAGCAACACCAACATTGAATTCACACAATCAGTACGAAAGCTAGGTGTTACTCTAGACAGTACTAAAAAATTGCACCAACATGTCATTAACATATGCAAGGCTGCATATCTTGAGTTGAGACGCATCGGCTCAACTCGCAAATATCTTTCAGTTGATGCCACTAAAACACTTGTGTGTTCATTAGTACTTTCAAGACTGAACTGGTGTAACTCAATTATGTATGGTGCATCTCAATATCTGTTCCAGAAACTTCAAAAAGTTCAAAACACAGCTGCTCGGATCATACTTGGAGTATCACGATCAGAGCTTACCTCCCCGCTGCTCTGTACCCTACACTGGCTATCCATTCGATCCAGAATCAAACACAAAATGTGTTCTCTGTGCTACGTTTCACTGTCGGACTCTTGTCCAACATACCTATCCGACCTCACCCATGTGTACACACCAGCAAGATACTTACGCTCTTCTTCTGACAATCGTATACTCATTATTCCCACTATGAAAACAAAGTCATATGGACAGCGTTCTTTTGCATACCAGGTCCCAGCAACGTGGAATGAATTGCCCACTGAACTTAGACACAAAGACACAGTGATCACATTCAAGAGGGCTCTCAAAACTCACTTATTTAGACTGCAAGAACAAACTTAAAGACCTAATAATGTTTCCTACCTTAAATATTCTCAGCATGTTTTTTCAATGTTTTCTAATTTCATGGTGTTTGATTTTGTAGTAATGTCATTATATGTTTTTTATGTCATAGGTGTTGTCTAATGTTGTAAAGCGCTTAGAGCTTCTAAAGATTAGGCGCTATACAAAGTCCTCATTATTATTATTATTATATATAAGACTGATGAAATATATTTCTCTGGTCCTACGTGTACTTCTTGGATGAAGAAAGGGCAAGTAATAATTGATTTTCAACAAATTGAAAACATAAGCAACAATATCAAGACAGACCTATTACAATGCTCTTATTTCTGAGAAGTCAATGTCACGGTCATGTATTAAAAGCAATACATAAGTTGGGTCAAACATACCCTAGTCTTATTTTATCATGGCAAATTATGAACCATTCATGTCGAAAAGTTCTGTATCGCTCATGGGTGCGTCTGATTATTCTATCCCTTTTAAATATTAAGGCCACTGGAATATTTCAGAGTCTTTTATTATCAGGTATTAAGCCTTTTTCTGACACGTCTTCTTCTAGTGAAAGTATTCTTTTCTAAATAGATTCATTAACGTTCCTATTAATTGTGTAAATTTTTTACTAGACCTACCTATTCGCAGGACCCATGACAGTCGGAACAGTGCAATCTTAACCCATCGAGGGTATACATTTATTACAAGACAATTATCTAGCTATAGATACGATTGTGGTTAATGAACTTGTAACAGACACTCCTTGTTTGGGTCAGAAAGTCGATCCTAATGAAAATGAAATCAATGATTTATACCCAGATCGAGCTTTGGCAAAGAACGAAATTGAGAATAGTGTTATTCACGAAAAGATTCCTTTAGTTGACTCTTTTATTAGCCAGGCAGGAAAGTATTCCTTTATCTGACACAATTATTGGATATGCTTTTGTAGCGTTCTCCTTTACTCATGATATGGAATAATCAAAATGCATTGATCACAGTGATTTTTATTTTACAGCTCATTCTCTGTATTATAATCAGGGTGGCAAACGATACTCACTTGTTGTCAAACGAGAAAGATATCCTGAGGTCACCTGTTTGTTTCAGAAGGCTATTAGCGTTACTGAAGCCACATAAATAATGGTGTGATTTTTGTTAAAAGTGGGGTTATTGTGAGAACATTGGGACAACCTAAGGTTCCTGCTGGTGACGAGTTGACAGTGAGTTATCAAATTGTTGTTCCAAACTCGTATAGACAAGAAATTCTTAGTTTATACCATGAAACTTTTGGCTGGTCAATTAGGGATCAGACAGACTTGTACAAATGTCTTGAATCGTTTCTATTACCCACAAATTAAAAGTGACATTTGAAAATACTCTAGATGTTGTGACACTTGTCAAATGGTTGGAAAGCTCAGTTCAAAGATATCTAAGGCTCGTCCGCGGGCTATTCGTGCATTTGACGAACTATTTAGCAGGATAATTAACGGTGTCTGTCTCGTACCTAAACTAATGTCGTCAACGAATACTTGTTTTCCATAATGAGTGCGTCCAAAATATTCCACTACGCAATTCCTTTGAGTAATATTAAAATTAAAACTATAGTAATAACTTTGATAAAGTGTATCTACTCAATTTGGCCAGCTCAAAAACTGTCCGATCTGACGAAGGATCAAATGTTTTATCTGGCATTTTCCAGCAGATTAGACATGAATTAGACTTCCGGCAATTCAATTATTCTGCCTATCACCGTGAAAATCAAGGGGCTTTCGAAATATTTTATCAAATTTTGAAAATTGTATTCGGTCATATTTTTTTATTCCGGAAACGATTGTGACGAAGGTGTTCATTTACGTTTGGTTGCTGTTAGAGAAACAGTTCAATAATCTTTAGGATGTAATACCTTTTAGCTTTTTTAGGACAAACGGTCGATTAAAGTTACTACAACAGAAACGTGTTTCGAATGAAGATAAGAAACTAATCATCTCGTTCGTAATTTCAAATACAAGTTATTAAAGCCTTATGAAGTTGCAACAACTAAACTGCACTCTACTCAGCCAAAAATGAAAATAAGGTATGACAAAATACAAAGCGAAGAAACATTCAGCCTGGCGACAGAGTTCTGCCTAACGTGAATTTACTATAAAAGTCTCTTCAGGCTAAGTACGATGGTCCTCACACAGTTGAAAAGAAAGCAAGTGATTTAAATTATATCATTTTTATACCTGCCAGGCAAAAACAAAACTAACTTTGCGATATAAGTATGTTAAATGAGTATGTTGATCACGATATACACGTTTAACATGCAATCAGTTTAATTCTACACAGTGAGGACATACGTGAAGGAATGCAGTCGGACTGTCGTGACTTCGGTGTAAGCAATCTTTAGAATTCAGAAATTATCAACAGTCAGGACCAGAAACTTTCAAATCTGCATCCAGATGTTCCAACAAGAACAAATTAAAACAAATCATCCATACCGATGAAACTGTAGATCCCACACCTGTTAGGTAGCTTCCGTACAGGATGAACCTTCTCAAACAGGAATATCTGAAGAAAGAAATTCACTTTTTGCTGGAGAATGATTTAATAGAACCATGTAAAAGTGATTAGAGTTCACCATGTATTTTTGTACATAAATCAGATAATATTTTCCACATATTCACTGACTATGGAAGAGTGAATAATGTGAACAAAACAGATTCATTTCCATTGCTAAGAATCGAGGACTGCTTTGATAAAACTGACAAGAATTTATTAAATTCCACTGACGGAAAGGACAAAAGAAATCTCGTCATTCGTGACTCCAAATGGTCTGGTGTAATATAAATTGATGCCGTTTTGTGCTGAAAGGCCTTGCGCTTTTAAACGTTTAATGAACTTGATTACATCTGGACTAGATAATTGCTATGCTTAGATCGATAATGACATCATATACAACGACACATAGAAAGATCAATATTTTTTATTGATTTAGTGATGAGAATTTGACAGTTAATGTATCAAAAAGTGCGTTTTTTCGTGCTTGTATTACATCTTTAGTACACATCATGGGACATGTACAAGTTAAACCTATAGATGCTAAGATCAAAGCTAGCTCAGAATTCCCTGTGCCTAGTGCTAGTTTGGGCACGGCTACATACTGTCTGAAATTTTGCTCCAATTTTTCAATACTTGTTGAACCGGTGAAAAATAAACTGAATAAGAAAACATGGTTTCATGTTCTCAGAAACGTCAGGATGCTTTTGATACGTTAAAGGCCATACTTAAGAGCGTTCCAACTCTTTCAACCCAAAATTTCAGTCAATCAGTAAAACACTTTTTTATGCAAGTGGTGTTGGGATCGTTGCAGTATTGTTTTAGAATACAAAAATGGTGTAGATCATCCGGTATGCCATTTTTTCAAAAAAATTAACATCAGAGAAATTCTTCCAAAATCGAGAAAGAATAATTGGCTTTGATACTGGCTTTGCAACACTTTCAAGTGTATATTAGTTTCGCTCCTCCAATAGTTGTATTTAGTGAGCACAAACCCCTTAGTTTCATTCGCAATATGAAAAAACAAGGGTCAGAGAGTATCAAGGTAGAGTTTAATGGTACAGGAATAACATATTGATACCAGGAATAGCAACGGGAAAAAATAATAGCATATGCACTTTCACGTGCAGAGAGATATTATATTGCTTCATGTATATTTTGTGTCATTCGTAAGATTTCTTTGTATGTTAATTATTATTACACACACACAGATATATATATATATATATATATATATATATATATATATATATATATATATATATATATATATATATATATATATATAAACATCAACCAACCAACATCAGTCAGGATCGATGATGCAGACTTACCAAGCACTATCAACTTTTCATACCTGGGCAGCAGCATCCAACAAGATGGGGGCATAATAAAACACCATCCTTCGCAGACTAAGCAAGGCCAGTACTATATAAACAGCGTATGACAGTGCAGTATGCAATACACACCAAGTATAAACTTCAACAAAGCTGGGTCCTATCAATTCTACTGTATGGCTCAGACAGCTGGCGTACGACAGAGTGTGATCTTGCCATGCTCTCCTTCCACATTACAAGCCACCGCACAATACTTTATATATTTTGGCCGAGGAAAATTTCCAACCATAACCTGACTGTGCAATGACACCAAGAAAACACCATGAGAAGATACCGGAAATGGATCGGGAATGTGATGGGAAAGGATGCGCAAGCAATATTAAGGACAACACAACACTGGACACCTGAAGGACCGTGGAAGTGTGGGAGGCTTAAGACAACATATCGTTGTACTGTTGAAGTTGAGATGAAGACTGAGGTCCCTTCGCCACAGTGGGGGCACATTAGACAAATGGCCAAGGACAGACAGAAGTGGAAGAGCTTCGTTGCTGCCTTATAAGCCAATGTAATATATATATATATATATATATATATATATATATATATATATATATATATATATATATATATATATATATATATATATATATATATATATATATATATATATATATATATATATATATAGGCAGGTAGGGTTCCTACATTCTGTCATACTAGTTAATTTAGCTTTCCAATCAAATTGGCTATATCTTTATATATACCTTAATTACAACATCTCTGTGCTGTATGAATAAAGTGAGCTCTTAATGTAACAGCGCAGCTACTGATCAGACAAAACCATTTGCCCAAAATCGATCAAACTCTTGTCACTACTCTTTGTATCACAGTCTTAGAGTATAGCACATTCGGAATGTATTGCAGATTTCTATGTCAGATATCGCTTCTGGTTAGGTGTATTCGAAATGCAATTTGAAACCCCATTATGATAGTTTCATGTCAGAGAGCGATTTAATTACTTTAATTGGACGCATGCACTAGTACCAGAAGCGATAGGCAACACGACGCCAATATGTTATCAGCAAATTACACAAACGTGCAGATTCAATAATTTCTATAAATATCGAACAAGTTGGAATACAGCCGTTAATATTTGCATGAACTTCTACTGAATGTCACACCGAATGCAAACAACGAACTACTTCCTAGATGGCGCTTCACTTCACTCTTGATACCATAGCCTGTTGAGTATTTCTTCAAAAACTTTACACAAAACATTTGTCTTTTCTTTACTTGTTCATTGCAGTACGTTTGCTAAAGCTTCTTAAAAAGTATGTAAACACGGAAACAACATTTCAATAAAAACTTAAACTCCGTGTTATCTCAATATATAGCAGTGGGCAAACTTCTCTCTCTCTCTCTCTCTCTCTCTCTCTCTCTCTCTCTCTCTCTCTCTCTCTCAACGTTGGCATAAGAATGTGAAATCAAAACAAACCAAAACTGAATGCCCTACATATATGAAACTTCGAAACGATGAGACCCTGACATGGGTTTTTGAGTCAGCATTAACTAAACATGATTTCATTCATTTGCGAGTAGTTGTCGTACCATTCTATTAAACAAACTGATTTCAACCTGAATGACTGTTGAACGCCCACATAGTTATGTTACATTTTGTTACTAATATACATGCAATTCTCGGAGACAGTCAAAAGTTAAGGATTTTATAGGAAATGGATGTACCATTTTTTGTTGCTGTCATGAACAACTATGGTTCTCATCCACATCGCTTATTATGTAATTAGGATATCAGATACCTTTTTGATCAAGAGAACAATGAGTCTAACTCGTGATATTGTATGTTATTTAGTAAGAAATGAGATTTGACATATTGCTGCTGCCTGCAACCTGAATTGTTGGGCAATAAGATCTGGAGGGGCGATAACATCACAGTACTCAATCAGCAATGCGACACAAACTGACGTTAAGAATTACTTTGGGATGCCGGCCATTCCGTGAGTGTTATCTGTTGGCACTGTTAAGCTGACTGGTTCTATCACTGGCATTGTGTGTCGTTCTGATTACATTGTAGATATAAACTTTCTCAGTTAGGATATGTTTAGACTGACAAAAAGGAAGCACAATAACTACAAAGGGATATTCATGGCATTTACAAAATTAGAATTTTACCTCTTTTGTCCATTTTATGCTAAGAAATTTGGATGTGATAAGAAAAATGACTCATAAATGACATCATCGATTTGCCGTTTTAAAAGTAAGCAAACGATTTATGTTTATCCGAGTTTGCAGAATGAAAATAAAACTATTGTTGTTTTTTCTTTCTTCTTTTTATTCTGTCCCTTTAATGATTTTCAATAAACACCAAAAATAAAAATAAAAAGCATCAGCTTAACTGTTTATATCAGGTGTAAAAGACTTTTTCGTTGGGTAATCGCGTTAAACACTCTCTCTCTCTCTCTCTCTCTCTCTCTCTCTCTCTCTCTCTCTCTCTCTATATATATATATATATATATATATATATATATATATATATATATATATATATATATATATATATATATTAGGGTTAAAACTACAAGATCTATCAAACAAACAACTTTGGATTGAGCGTTGGAGATTGCAGGCAAGAGATGAATCCACGCCATGACGGAGAAAGTGGTACGTGTGATGTAGACTATTCTGTTTAATAACTTTACAGAAGCTTTATCGTGCGTGCACTGGAAGTTCCATGTCCCATTGAAATTTGCACTGTTTTTTTTATTTTATTATCGGTCTCATTCTTAGATAAGAACTTTGCAGTATTTTATGCTATGCATCACAAATGTATATTGACACTTTCACATGGATGGATTCGTCTTATTGTCTTTGTATACGCAATGAGCCAACATGATTAACTTGATGTCGAGATGACTACTGTTCTCCTTTTGCTTTCTGTACATTCTGGGCATGTGCAAACGTACTTTAATTTCGAATATTCATTTTGGATTAAATTTGAATATACGCTTTAACTTAGAATACTCATTTCATTTTTTATCACGAGAACCCAGTTTTGATGCTTTAGCAGTCCTTCCGTCATTTTTTGCATCTTCCAATATTGTAATCACCTATAAGCAACTGCAGTGATCTAATTTCCCGTCACCTTACTGTCCGAAAATTTGTTGCTTTCTCCTGAATGATCGTATATGTCTCACCCGTTCTCGGCATCAGACTTTGTTGTGATTTCATTTTAATAGGAGTAGAAAAAAAAATGTTGAAATACTTCTAGATGCCTCTAAATTAATTTCCATAAACTCGTCACGTATTTTTGTACACGTGACATACGTTACGTTTGCTTCACATCCTTGATTTTGTCGTGGACGTGATTCTGACTATTAACTATACTTGAGAAACATGTACAAGCATTTAACAGTACTGGTTTCGTTTGTCGAGACACAGGTGTCATCATAACATCGCAAAGTCCTTTTCCTAAATTGTCTGAGCTTTATTGAAAATGAAACGTACATTACTTGGGTTAAGAGTTCTGACACTGACTGCGGAACAATCAGAGTAAACCGGATGTTTTCACTCATCGCAAACAAGAATTCTGACCAGTGTACCAAACTTAGCGATAGGTCTGGAGAAGTACCATCAGCTTCTGGATATGGAGAAAACCATAGGTTAGATATAACATGTCTACTCGCTGGGCCCCATAACATCTTATTTTAGGTCATGGCTGTGGCATGTCATTAACGAGACAGACGTACAGATTATAACAATGCTAAATTAATATGAATCAAGACCACACGTACAAGACAAAAGCAAGTTATGAGCGGGAAACCTCCGCTTATATACAAGGCTGTAATGTCTTAGCCACTGTGGCCGAGCAATCGTGTGACTATTATCACGGTTCAACAACGCGTCAAATAACAAAATGGACGGATTAACGGACAGTATCCTGTGCAATTTGGGTTTATTATGGTGGCGCTATACAGTTTCGCATTTTGCATAGGGTTAGGAATTTAAAGAAAAAGAATGTCCCCGGCTTTCCTCACTGGTTATACTGGCTATTTAAAAAAGACCTTGTATATCTTAGGTATATTGCAAAGAACCTTTAATTCCCTTTATTTTGGTGTATGATTGATGGGTGTACTATGGGTTATAGAGTATACAGCTTGGCCTTACTTCAAATGTGCACCTTTCAAAAAAGTGCTAGCTCTACTTGGTCATTTTCACTTCCTGAACTTCAGAGGTCAATTGTATAAAAAAGAGCCGATAACTTTTTTTACATTTTATATATTTGGTAATTCATTCATTGCACTTTCAGAAGCTGGTATTGTCTAGTCTGGCAAAATTCATTTTCCCTATTTTAATAGCTGCTATGTATAGTGTACTTTAGACTAATTCAGACTGATTTTTTAACACAAGGGAGCAGTCATTTTAGTTAGCAGTGTGCTTAAATCATGTAAAATTTCCAAAAGTACAATATCAAAAAGAAATATCATCCACATTACATTAATGTAGCATAGAGGTATGCAAACATTCTCTCCACTGTGCATGTTTTAAATGCCAACTACTTCACCTTACATACGTCACTCTCTCAAAAGTACATATTATCTGGTGAGCGCCACCATAAAGAAGATGTAGGTATTATTTTTTTATGATTTAATTATGTTTATATGGCTGAAACATTTAAGTCGCAAGCATCAAAACAATCCTTATGAATAATTCTCCTGCCTTTTTCCCCACAGAACAGTATTTATGAGTGTCAGAGTCTCTAACAAGTCCAGCCTACCTCCCCCCCCATGATAAAAGTGAGCTATTTTAAGAATGCACATTACATTTTGTAAACATAGCAACCAATGTTATGCTGAATGACAGGAACATGAAACTAGCCAGAATTATTTCTGAGATATCAACAATGAATTTTACAATTAGAAAAGGGAGGTAACTCATCAGCTTCATAAAGGTCAAAGGTCAAAGTGTAAAATATTTGCCTATTGTTTAATATGGAAGAGGCGAATTCACTTTCTCTTCATTTATTTTTTTATTTCATTGCAAATAAATGAAAAGAAACATTTTCACCATATATTTCTGTCACTTATTGCAACAGTTTTAAATTTAAGTTGACTCTATTCCTATATTCTAAGTCTTCTAATTTCCCCATAATTAAGGTCACTACTCACACAAACATACCTCATGGCAAATTATGTAAGCAAGAGAAAAATGATCATAATTAGCTTATTTTCATGCTTAAATGCAATATGAATGTACCATTTTATTCAGAACATCATACATAATTATATGAAAATAAAAAAAAATAATTGCAAACATTTTTTTATTTTCTTTAAGGTGGCGCTATACAGTTTCGCATTTTGCATAGGGTTAGGAATTTAAAGAAAAAGAATGTCCCCGGCTTTCCTCACTGGTTATACTGGCTATTTAAAAAAGACCTTGTATATCTTAGGTATATTGCAAAGAACCTTTAATTCCCTTTATTTTGGTGTATGATTGATGGGTGTACTATGGGTTATAGAGTATACAGCTTGGCCTTACTTCAAATGTGCACCTTTCAAAAAAGTGCTAGCTCTACTTGGTCATTTTCACTTCCTGAACTTCAGAGGTCAATTGTATAAAAAAGAGCCGATAACTTTTTTTTACATTTTATATATTTGGTAATTCATTCATTGCACTTTCAGAAGCTGGTATTGTCTAGTCTGGCAAAATTCATTTTCCCTATTTTAATAGCTGCTATGTATAGTGTACTTTAGACTAATTCAGACTGATTTTTTAACACAAGGGAGCAGTCATTTTAGTTAGCAGTGTGCTTAAATCATGTAAAATTTCCAAAAGTACAATATCAAAAAGAAATATCATCCACATTACATTAATGTAGCATAGAGGTATGCAAACATTCTCTCCACTGTGCATGTTTTAAATGCCAACTACTTCACCTTACATACGTCACTCTCTCAAAAGTACATATTATCTGGTGAGCGCCACCTATGTAATCTTGATCCGTCCATTGTGTAATATGACGTGATACTAGTCACATGACGAAATATAATCAGCGAGTGATAGTCACATGACAGATCCACATGCGCACAAGTCATATGATCAAAACGACCATGTTTGAATGAGCGAACGCGCATCTGAGTGGTTCCTCAATAATGAGTGAACAACTTATTGTACGCGAATGGAGTCCGGTAATTAGAAATGACAAGAGGTATTACCAGTTGTAAAGTAGGCCTATCAGATATGATGCGGAAATGTACTGCACATACCGTCGAAAGGCATCTCCAACTGACCGTAGGTAGCGTGTGAGTGTGTGATATGGAATTCTAACGTAGCTTTAGCAATTTTTCAGTCATATCGCTACGATGTCTGCAGTGTGGCAGTTTATAGCACTGGGACATCATGCCGCAGACATGTAGTAAGATGTCCTACTTACATTATCCTGACACCAGGTCGACCAGTCCTAATACTAGCATCAAAAGGCTGAGCGCCTAGCGAGGTAGCTGTTAGTACCATTTTTTATAAGTCTTTTGTTTGCCTCGGCGGGAGTTTGAACCCGCGACCTTCAGCATCCGAGGAGGAAGTTCTAACCACTAGGCCACCGGAGCGGTACCATAGGTAGCTCCAGATCAACGAGAAACTACTGTCGATAAGTATGTGTTCAATAAATAGGCATGTTAAAATCATCCAAACAACCATCCATATAAAACACAAGTTTGGAGGTTGTTGTTGTTGTTGTGGGGTTTAACGCCATTTTTCAGCACTCAATAAGTTATGCATGACGCCCAGTTTTAATGGTGGAGGAAGAACCCAGAAAAAAAAAACCGGGAAGAACCACCGACCCACGAGAAGCTATTGGCAAGCTTTCTCACATACCCGCCTTGGCCGAATCCTAGAACACCGACCCACGAGAAGCTATTGACAAGCTTTCTCACATACCCGTCTTGGCCGAATCCTGGACTCGAACCCAAGCAAACAGAGGTGAGATGGCAGTGATCTGTAACGGAGAGCGCTTTAGACCACTCGGCCTCTCGGGGCCCCGACAAGTTTGGAGGTTAATTTACAAGACTAGATTTAATGCTTTTTGTTCCTTCTGTACTATTCTCTCGGGAATTCTTGTTGCTGTTTTCACCCGATTCTTTTACCGCTTAGCAGCAGGGAGGGCGAATCCTACAAAGGTCTAGAGACCGCCAAATGATAAAATAAGCCTTAAAAAAAGCTAATCCTACAACAGCAACGAGACAAAAAAACGCGACCCCCCCCCTCAACTTGTTGTCGCCCCGGGGGCTGCTCTCTTCGGGTTTCTCACGTTAACCATACAATGTATCAAGGCCGACGCGGTATCGTGTCCGCGGGTCGTGTAAATTTATTGTTACAAATCCATGCGGGGAAATTAAATCATTGACAAATAAATAATGGCAAATATCGGAGAAGCACTTACTACTAGATTAGCTCGAGAACGTCTCGAAGCAATTCAGAAATTTCTTCCTGTCCGTGATAGTGTCAGACAAAAATTACAACTAAGACAGCAAGCGCGGGAAGTCTTTGCAGAATCCGCGGAGGAATTATTTAAACCCGTGACCAAAGCTACTGAGAAAGTTACAACTGTCATCAAAGAAGATCTTCTTCCGGTATCAAAACAAACTGCGACGCAGGCTGAAAAAATAGCAAGAAGAACTAAACAGACAAAAAAGATTTTACGAACACTTCCAGCTGATATCGCTGCGGCTCAACCTCCACCTGTCGGTGAAGAAATACTTGAGGGTACTGACGTCGCCGATGTGGGAGAAGAACCAAAACCAGTAAAAGAAAACGTAGAATTAGCTGCAAAATTTAAGAAAGGTGTTGTCGAAGATATTAAAAATTCTAAACCAGAAGAATTAGTTAAAAAAATATTAATTAGTATGTTTAGTAAATCTAAAATTTTAAACCCTCCCCACGATAAAGTAACTGATGATAATCTTATCAAATGGATATATCGAATACGCACAGGCAAACCGCAGGCTAGAGATGATGATTTAGAGTATAGAATTCTTAATGAAGAAGTAAAAAAACTTTATAACGAGCGAATAAAACAAATAGAACAAAAACAACCCGCCGGGTATCAACTTCCTCCACCTCTGCAACAACAGCAACAACAGCAACCTTCTTCTCGGCAGCAGAAACAAACTCGGCAGCGGAAAAAACAACCTCCACCACCGCAGCCACAACTTCGGCCGCAATCTCCAGAGGAAGAATTTCACGACGCACCAGCCGCTACTGGTAGTGGTCTTGGTGGTCACATTACTTGCCCTGACAATATCGTCAATGACGTATCACGGTTGGAAGTTCTCATCGGAGGAAGACGTGCCGGAAACAACTCTCGGGAAATTATAAATGAAGCCGCAGATATCTGTCAGAGACTATTTCAGCGTGGCATTATGGATATCGGCGTTTACCGGGGGCTTATTGATGAACTCGCAGACGGTTACCACAGCGACTAGCAAATTTAGTTAGAGAAACAATAATTAAATAAAATGATCGTGCACAATTCTCAACCCGGACACGCTCGTGTGTTACAAGTCCGCGTAGTAAACTCGCGATTACCAGTCTACAGAGCAACCTACGGAGATGGTCTCGGTGATACAATTACTGGTTTGTTTTCAAGAATAGCCCCTAAGGCATTACCGATTGCAAAACAATTGTCGATGAAAGCTATTGATGTCATTAAGGATAAAGCCCTTGGATCTGTTGGTGATCTCGCCGGGAAAGCATTCGCGTCAATCAAGGACAGACTGGCGCGGTTAATTCGTAGACCAGAAAAACCACCACCGGTGAAACTACCAAGTACTACGCTTATGCCCGCGGACGTCAGTAAAGTAATAAATCAGGCTGCCAATCAAAAACTCGCGGAATTAATAACCCAAACACCCGAACAAATAAATACAAGTTTGATATCAGGAAGTGGACTTCGTTTTAGACGGCGATGATTTTATATAAAAATGTTCAAACGCATATCCGATCCCGCATTTGACATGGATGCACCAATACTCAAAGACGATTCTGTACATGATTTTCAGTATTATTCTTACGAGGCAACTGTACCTGATCAACGGGGGCGAATTGAATTGCGAGTTCGGGACACAAGTAGATATTTCCTACCCGCGGAAGCATTTCTTGAAGTTACGGGTATGCTTGTAACAGATGTTGTCCCTAATACACCATACGGAGATAATGTTCGAGTTGGTTTTGTCAACAATGGTATCATGGCACTGTTTAAAAGTGCTTCATACAGCATTGATGGAAGGGAAATTGAAACGATTCAGGATAACGCTGATGTTGCTACAACAATCCTGGGATTGGCACGATACTCCGATGACTACACTAGATCAGCTGGTCCGACTATGATGTTCGCTAAGGATAATTCTGATCATCCCGAACACAGACCTACTATTCCAGTACAAATAGCACAAGACACTGCTGTAGACCCACAGCCTGCTGGATTTGCGGCCAGGCCAGGTGCTGCATTTCCAATATTAAGACCTAGTCCAGAGTACAATTTAGGTTTTGCAACGCGCAAGGCGATGTTAAAGGATGCTAATAGGAGATTTTCATGCGCAATTCCACTCTCTCACATCTTTGGATTTTGCAGAAATGTCCGAAAGGTTATTTTTGGAGCCAATCATACAGTTGTACTTAACCGAAAAAGTAATGACAATGACGCCATCTGGCGAGAAGACGGTGCTGCTGATGGTAAAGTAGTATTATCCAAGCTTGCGTTATGGATGCCAGTAATGTCTCCATCACTCGCTGAAGAGCAACGGTTACTCTCTTTTATGGACACAGGCGGTAAATCACTGATATCATGGTTAACAACAACAACAGATTCTATTCAAGGTGCTGGTGTTGGGGAGTTTACGTGGCATATATCATCACAACAGGGAATATCAGCCCCGCGACATATTTTTGTTGCACTCCAGGCTAATGCACGGGTAAATTCACAAACACGATCGCATATGATATTTGACAAACTTGCTGTCTCTGGGGTTTCGCTGCGAATAAACGGACACCAAGAACCATCCGAGGACATACTAATAAATTATGAACGAAATCAGGTCGCGCGGGCATATCATCGTCTGATGTCATTTATGGGTCGCGATCAAAATGTCGATACTGGTCTGCAAATATCACAACTGGATTTCATATCGTTGTATCCCATTTACTACTTTTCGCTGGAGCATCTTGATCTGACCAAACAATCTGTCGTTGATATACACTTCCGCGCAAATGTTGGCGAGTTTCCCGCTGCAGTTGTTGGTCCACCTGCAATTCCTGGTGGTTTTAGAGCTGTCGCGGTTATACTCTCCGATAAAGCAATGCTGCTTGAAGGTGTTGGCGGACGAATGAGAGTTATTGACGCTCCAGTAGAAAATATGTAACAATTAGATCAATCTCTGAAATATAATGTCATACAGTCACGTTAATGTCACCTTGACTTCCGGTCAAACAAAGAAATTGCAATCGAAACACGCAAGCACGTGTGGGACATCAATAACGCTAAAACACAATCAGCTAGTGGGCGGTCCGAACAAACTGTCATTAACTAAAACCCAACTAAACCATTTTAATAAAGCAAAGCAAGCAACGACTGGAGTTCGACTCGATTTCTCTCCGGCCGCGATCAAGGATATGGTTAAAACCGGTGGAATATTTCCTCTTCTCGCAGCAATACCGGCGTTAATTGCCGCGGCAGCACCGGCTGTAGCAAAAGCAGCAGCGTTAGGTGCGGTTGGAACCGCAGCTGGACTCGCACTAAAGAAAGCAACTGGAAATGGATACCGCAACCGGAGAACCACGGGTGGTAATATATCACCTTCTACCCTTCCAGCATTGATGTCTAGAGTAGCTCCCACCATAATAGAAAAGGTTATGTCTTCACCTCGTACTAATATAGGATTGCCTATGTTAGCTCTTGCGGGAATGGCGGCACTAGGAAAGAGGGCAACCGGGAGCGGATACAAGAAAAAAAAGGGAAGCGGACTAAGACTACCGGGAACTCCCGCAGCGTGGTATCCAAAACGGGTTTAAAAACACTTCCAGCGTTAAAGCTTCCAGCGTCCAATTTTGATTTACTTGATGCTGTTAAGCGATTACGTATAAAACATTTCCGGGGAGTATTTATGCGAGATCAATTACCGACGCGGCCGCGAAATCCGGAAACTGGAATTATTAATCTCGACAACAAAAACGGTCCTGGAACTCACTGGGTTGCTTACGCGATCGATCCACGTGGAATTATCTATTTTGATTCGTACGGTTTAGCACCGCCAGTTGAATTTCTCGATTATGTTTCCGGATTTTCAATTCCAGTGTGGCAGTCGACGTTACCAACACAAACATTAATTGATCCGCCCATTTGTGGGAGCGAGGTTTTAAATGTTCTTGATGCAATCTCAAGAAATCCAGCAACGTCTCCGCATCGAGTAGTGCATGAATATACCGCATCGAGAAACGCTAGCGTTTCCAATGCTTAGCATTTCTGGAAGTCCCTGGAAATCTCCGATTTCTGAGGACTTCTCACGCATTTGAAAAACAGCAATAAGAATAATGGTGGATATTTACGGAAGACCTTTCACAAGAAAAGTCAAACCTGGCACAGATGTTGATCTCTCAAAATATGCGACCCGAGATGAAGTCGATAATCTTTTGAATATAGCTGGAGTTGACCCAGATGAAGTTGCTATTTTCCAAGACAAGCAAGGAAAACTAAGAACGAGCAACATTAAGTGGAATGATATAATTCGCAGAGTTCTTGGAGCTACCAAGGATAACTTCGCCGCATTTAGTGATGGCGGCCGGATCAAGGACTCGAATATATCAATCGCAAGCATCAAAGACAGTATTGATAGCGGCGTTGACAAGTGCGTGAAAAAAGCCGGTGACACGATGACAGGCGAACTCAGCATGAATGGAAACAAAATAACCGCGTTAGCGAATCCCGAATCCGACCAGGATGCGTCAAACAAACAATATGTGGACATCGTCAACGGTAAACTAAATACGCTGCGGTCAGAGTATGATGTTCACGTGAACGGGTTTAAAAGACTCCAAAGAAACTTTCAAAAAACTAGTGATACCGTGGATAAGTTCTTTGGAACTCCTCCAGTCGTCGATGTGAAACTCACCGATGTACAGAACGACATTAACACGATCAAACAAACACAGCAGAATATCGTATCGGGTATTCATGAGATCGTTAACAAAACCAGTCTGATTAAAGTTCCCACTGGAGTTACTCCCGGGCATATCACCAACATCGTATTCACGGTATCATCGGGATTCGCAACATGGTCACGACAAAATAGCACTATCAAATATACAGCAACAGCCACCGGTGTTTACAGGTTGTCTGTGTTTTCAGCCGCTAAATTTGAAATCTTCACAACATATCCTTGGAGACATTCCACCGATAAGTATTCCGGGGTTTGCACTGTAATACTAAACAGCAACGCCGAGGAAACATTTATGCTTGAAGCCGCCGACGATACTTTAACAGCAACATCTTACTGGTGGTGTTTGGAATTCGTCGCTTCAACACCTCAATTGGTCACTGCATAATTGAATCGCATGCGATTTAAATAATGTCAACGCAAGGACTCTCCGAGTCCTCACACAAAAGCGTTTCTGAAAATGCGAAGCATTTCCGCGGGGACGAATACAGATACAATCAGGTCTATGAGTGGCAATCAGAATTAAAAACCGTCATCGACGAGCTTAATCGTAAAGTAAGGAAGTATAAACGCCGCGTTGTAGTATTGGATGTTATGGTTTATTCGGTATCTACCGCTGTTGCATCCGCGGGATTAATACTATCAGCGATAACTCCCGTGACTGCAGTAGTCGCTGCAACAATTTGTGTTTCTGTGACAACAACCACCGCCGGCGTCTTTGGAATAATAGCAAAAAAAATATCATCATGCGCGAATACAAAACTGCACGATTACACAACCAAATTAACTACCGCCGTGACCGCATATCAGAAACTGTCATCGCTGATATCATCAAGTCTCGACGACGGAACGATATCAGATTCTGAATTTACGGCGATGTCACACGCGTACAATGACTATTTGAAAAGTTCAGTAAATAATAACGATGGCAACGCCACAAGAACTGCTTCAACAAATAGTCACAAACACAACGCCGGTAAGGACCACAATGATATCAGTGTCCTCGACGACACCAGAATTCAGCATTAATTTTCCAACTCCAATTGCCGTGAACGAAATCGCGTTGTCGAAGCTCAGTGCGTATCACAGCTGGCCCAATATCAGGTCGGAATCATTTTCCGGTCAGCAGCCAAATAATTCGTTTGTGTTTTCGTGGAAAACCAAAGCCGACTCTGACGAATTCGACTGGGATACAATTACGCTACCCACTGGGAGTTATCAGATCGAAGAAATCAACGCGGAGATACAACGCCAAATAAAACGAATCACCGGCAAGGAAGCCAAAATATCTATAGCCGCGCACGAACCAACGCTGTCTGCGGTCATTGAAATCTCAACACCGGGATACGCCGTGGATATTTATAGCAGCTCAATCCGAACAGTATTAGGATGGCCACAAGAACGACCCGAGATTGAACCGAGTCCACCAAAACCTAAAAAATCTGATTTCGAGACCACCAAGGAAGTACTACACGACCTCGTGTACAGCAATTATTTTTCCCTTGCAGATAAATTACTATCAAAAGGAAAAGGAGATCTTTGGCCGCCAAATGATATGTTTAATTTTTGGATTGTCCAGGTTCCACGTGATGATGGAACTCACATTGCAGATAATTACAAACTCGACGACTTAAATTCTAAATTTTTTATTCCGATATCGACTGAACATCAGCAACAGCTACAATTGTTGCGGGGATATTTTCAGGATTATATTTCCGATACGTCAACGGGAACTAGAAACGCTAGCGTTTCTGCAAGCAGTTCTCGCGATAAAATTATCACCACCATAGAAAAACTAAACAAACTTGCATCCGCGATGGAAATCATAAATCTAAAAATAATTCAGTTGTTGTTGGATCTCGTGGATCCGGATTCGTTTAAGGAGGATCCTCGGAATGTCCTGGGGGAATATGGACAGCAAACTAGATTAAAATTTGCAACCCAATATGGTATTTCCGTGAAGGATATTCCAAATTTTAAATTTCCTGGATATAACGCACCTGCGCTACGAAAATCAGTCCAGGATCTCATCGAGGAATCTTTCAAAGATATTCTTGCCGCGTATGCGAAAATAAAACCACAACCTGTTATTTTAAGACACGACAACAGTACAGCATCCGATGGCAGACACATCTCACCGGGGATCGTAAATATCACAGATGTGGTCGCGGTCAATCTTGTATGTGACGTCATCGATGGCAGTTACAGCGCTGGCAGCGCTAGCGCTGACACAACGACGGCGACGCAGGGGTTTATCCTGTATACGTTCACACCAAGAGACCCTCCTGGTTTTCTGATTGTGCAAGAACCAATCAATGTGGTCTATCTGCGGTGTGCCAATCCGTGGTTGTCAACGATAAATTTCAAACTCGTCGACCAACGTGGGAATCTGTTGGATTTGCGTGGCGAGACTGTGAGTATAAACCTGCTGGTGAAATCCTAATGGATTTTCGTCTTAAGACTTCTCATTTAAAAAAATTGCAGTTGTGTATAATGCGCGAGTATATCCATGTCCGAGTTCGCATACATGACAAACAAATTCTCAACGCGGCAATCAGGACCGCATTTGATTTCCCGGAACAGTATTCAGAACTCGACAGTGTCAAGTTCCCTGTCGAAATAGTCGTTGACGACCACGGCAACGAAGACTTCTTGTTGACACGGCCGCAACAGGAACAGTTACAGAAGTATCACACGATCACAGTTTTTTGTGACCAAGAACACATCATGAACTATTCTCATTCATGTATTTCCGCAGAAACACTCAAGCAAATCCTGAAACGCTAGCGTTTTCGGGAACTCAAAGAGTTCTGAGAAATCTAAGGACTTGAGAAGTCCCTTGGACTTCCTGAGAAATGCTTGCATGAGAACCCCAATGGGGTTCCCCAGAAACGCTAGCGTTTCCACGAGAAACTCAAGAGTTTCCAAGGTAGAATTTCAAAGACAAAAAAAAATAATACTTTTTTTTTACCCTTGTAAACTCACAATGGTGTTTCTGCGGAAATGTGAAACATTTCTCACGCTAGCGTTTTTACGTTAGACTTCCAGGGAAGTCTCTGACTTCTCAGAAATGCTTAATGTATCCAGAAGTTCATTGGATTTCTGGAAATGCTTGCATTTCAGAGCAATCGTGGAAATCTCTGATTTCTGAGATTGCCGCGTCTGAATTCTTTATTTGATTTTTTAGCAGTCGTACTCGGGAATTAATTAATTTTCGAGTCTCATATTCATGTGATAGTGTGCAACGAATACTTTCAACTGCACGCGTCAGTGGAATAAATTCGGATATTTGTTCATTGGTGATCTCGGCAAGTGATCTATAAATGCAATTTTGCAGCATTTTAATAAACCTGTATCTGGAAGGAAGAGTATTCTTCTTCGTTGATAGCTCATTCAAGGATTCAAAATCCGACATAACTGTGGCCGGGTCTGTTAAAATATTAAAACCCCGCTGTTTCAATTTTTGAATTTCATCAATTACGATTTTTATGTTTTCGTAATTCATATTATTATACCATTTTTTTTATCTAATACGGAAAAATGAAAACATTTTTGAGTCTAAAGACTTTCTGGAAATGTTTCACATTTCTCATGCAGAGCATTTCTCGTCTTTAACTTCCGAGTTGTCGACGTAACAAAATGAGATTTTTTGTTTTAGTCGTTTTGAAAATGCTGTTTTGTTGATCCCGTCTGCGACACGCTGTACAACAGGTGAACAAATATCGTAATACTTCGCGGCGGCATACATCGACGGGAATACTATTTCGTCACCGGTCTGTGTATTATGACCCCGGACAGGTCTTACAGTTTTTTTACCACGTCCTGTTTTACCCGACAGGCAGTTCTTGCTCTGGGTGACCACGCGAAGATTGTCTACGGAGTTATCAAGAGGGTTACCGTTAATGTGATCAACAACAAAACCTTTCTTGATTGGTCCATGAAAACATTCATAGACGAAACGATGACATAAATATCTCTTTCCGGGCGTGACAGTAAACCGACGATAACCATTGTTATCAACTCCACCAACTGGTCGTCTTCGCGTGCAGTGTCGCACCGTGCCATCTCGGTTTGCCTCATAATTTGGAATAGTTGGATGTGCAACAAATTCTTGTTCGGGAACAAATTCTTGTTCGGGGACGAATTCTTGATTCATTATACTATAAGCAAATCATTTGTCTAATTCATAATTTGTCTGAAAACTTATTTATGTAATCACGCTCATGAAAATCAACCGCGGAAATATTATTTTTTTTAGTATAATATCGTTTAAGCTCGCGGTATCGTTTCCCACCGCAACGTGCACATAATTGTGTTTTTCCTTTAACTCCAACGTGGCATCGGATACACGGTATTGGTCCTAAACTTCCATTTCTTACTTGTTGGGCGTGTTGTCCGCAGTATTCCCCCCTGCAGGGTTTGTTACACGGAGTTGATGAATTAAGTCGAAGCCAGCAACAATGGTTCATTATATAATATATTTGTCTATTTAAATACTTGTCGTAATTATAATAATGAGTTTTGAAAGACTATCCAGAATAAAACCTGGAAATCTCCAATTTCCCCGAGGTCGATTCGATCTTGACCGGTTAACCGGCGATGTACGACGAAGAGAGTTAAAGGAACTGCTTGGTGTTATCAAGAATGCCAAGGAAGAGTTTCGTCGTGATGGTGCCGCACATGTGTGGTCGACATATAAAATTATCCCCGAAACTCGAAGAGTTTTTGGCGATGCTAGCATTGCTCACGCGAGCGTTATCATTGATGCTACCATGAACGATACAATCGCGCGTAACATAATTGGGTATCTCGACGATAGAAGATATTTCATACAGATAAAATTTATTGTCAAAGTGGTCAACGAAAACGACGATGACACGTGGATTATCCGTGATAAAAATGATCCTATCCTTGACATTAAAAGGAAAACTATTTTGTTGAGCAATAATTCTAGACCAGGAATGTTGACGGGGGTTGATATACCGTATTACGCCAGATCGTATCCAGTAACTGCAGTCGTTTACGGAATATATCCGATAAAGAAACCAAGTGTAGATAAACTCACGCCAATGAAAACATCAGTGGTGTTAAATTGTGTAGCTGAGCGAGTAATGGAACATTTTAAAAACGCAGCACGTGGAAATGGTCTAACTGAGATCAGAAAAAATAAAATAACAACATGGGCTAATCGAGTCAAAGATGTAGGGGCGTCAATTAAGGATGTTGCCGCGCTAGAAAAATTATTAAGATTTCCTATAACGGTATTATCGCTAACAGGCGAGGAATTGTATAAATCGAAATACAACCGTAGTGGAGCTTCAATAACAATTATTGATCATAACAGCCACGCCTGGACGGAATCAGTTAAAATATTTCCACGCGATCGTGTTATAAGGTATTATTCCGCGGGTATGTTTGATTGTATTTATCAAATGAGTAAAACCGATCCGGTATCGGTATGGTTGTTTAGAAGTTCTGAAGTTGGTGATTATGACCAGTTCGTGACCCCGAACGGAGAAATATATAGAACTGCGGAGTTACAAAATGAAATGAAAGCGCTCACAGAAAAATATTCAACTGAGCAAGTTGATCAATTACTAACTAATTGTTTTACTGTTCCAAGTGTTGCCGCACATATAGCACGACAAAAAAATAATTGGAAACCAACCATGAAGAGTTTTCTCGAGAATGTTCAGCAGAGTTGCATCGAATACGGACACGGCGGTTTATGGAATAGTGTATTTGTTAGTGATAATATGGTATCGGTGGATATGATTGCGTGCTATCCAGGAAGTTTTCTTGGCCGTGGTGAATGCGCTGAATACTTTGCGCGGTTTGGACATCCCACAAATTTAATGACAAGAGTAGCTATTAACGGACCTTTACCTGATTTTGACCTGACTGGATTTGCTCACGTGGAATCGTTCGAATTTGCAACACGGTTACATCCTATTAATTATGCTTGGTTTGGCAGACATTTCCACGAAAAGAAATGGGTACCGTTTTCGCTGTTGCGATTTATGGTTGATAAAGGAATATTAAAATCTATTACTGTCAGTACGGGGATTATTTGTTACTCAAAACAAACCTCAGTTTGGTTACCAACTGCGGACACGTCCGAGGAAGAGCGCAACTGTAAAGATCTCGGCCGAAGATTGATAGGTAAATTTACTCAAGGCGGAGCATATGATCATAAACGACATCACAGTCGATTAATTATGGATGAGGAAGAATTAAATTTCATTATCGCTGATACTACTGCGAAAGATACATTCTGCTCCCGCGAGGACATAATAATCCCGGACGGAAAACGATTAGGAACAGTTGTTAGTTATATAGACGGTGATTCAGCTCAGTATACTCATTTGAGATCCTCTATGCTGGCTTATGTTTCTATAAATTTACTGTCGATGGTGAATAGAGTTCCCTTCGTGGCAAGAGTTGCGACAGATTCGTTTTATATTCACGAAGACGATTTGACTGTGTTAGATTTGCCAGAATCTGATGGTCAATGGGGAACATGGCGAGTAAAAAAAGAAGAATTACACTCGTACTGCGCATCAGCTGATGTCGAAATTAAAGATGAATATCGGAAATCAACAGGGATGTCATGGACACCTTCATCGGGACCTTCTGTGCACGATCCAATTGCTAGACACAGAACAGTTTATTTGAACGGACCTGGAGGCTGTGGTAAGACAACTCGTGCAATCGAACTATTCCGCGGTTCTGATTTGGTCGTGCTAACACCAACACACAGACTTGCCAGAGAAATGATACAACGCGGAGTAAAGGCCTGCACTTATCACGGCTTTTTCAAATACAGCGGCGGTACATGGACTCCTACGCGAATGGGAACGAAGTATATCCCGGAGAAAATCATCTGGGATGAAATAGACACTGTGCCGTTGGATACATTAAAACAGTTTCTGGATTGGTTGCTAAAGAAAAATACCGCAGTTGTTATGTGCGGCGATCATGGTCAACCACCACCATTTGTCGGCGAATCCCCCCACGAGTGGTTACGAGGGTTTGTTGATTATTACGAGGAAATGCGTGATGACATCAGAGCGCTTGATGACACATTAAAGGAGTTTAAAAAACTAATTAGGCTACAAACCAATAAAGTCCAATGTGAAATAATGCGTGAAATAATTCCAGAGACTTCATTTGATAACTTTTTAACGGCGTGGAAACCAGATGATTTAATTGTTGCAAGTAGAAAATCAGTCAGAGATACACTTCAGCGGCGACTATTTCAGTTACAGCGGCAGAAATTTCCAACGTTGGAAGTGCCGTTATGTTATAGACCAGATGATACACGATTGCAGAATACTGATGTTGATATTCCCGGAAAACCAGAGAAACAAAATTTAGTATTGAATGATATAGTAACAGTTAACGTCGATGCGGTCGAAGATGCATTAGCAATAAATAAATCACCGTGGACACTAGGATATGCTATGACGATTCATTCAGCACAAGGATTAACTATTTCTGATACAACTGTTTGGATCGTTGATGACCGCATCGAATGGTCAAATTTAGTTTATTTAGCCGTGTCCAGAGTAAGAAAGATGGCTCAGTTACGAAGAATTGCATTAGATACGTCAACGAAGTCAGCCGTTGTTGAGTTAACGCAAAAAGATCAAATAAGAAAAAAATTAGACAGTTACCGACAAAGCGACAAGAAAAATAATAGAGAGTTTAACCTGGATATCAACGCTGTGTTGTCGTTACGTGAGCGTCAGAATAATCACTGTGCGAGTTGTAATTGTTTATTGCTGTGGCAGTATTCGAAAAACGACCCAAGACAATTTACCGTGGATAGAATAGACAGCAATCGCGGTCATACGCGTGAAAATGTAATGCTGACCTGTCTTGAGTGTAATCGACGCAGAGGTGTTGCTGCAGTTATTTAAGCGATCGAGGTGGTAATTGTGTATCCGTGGGAATCACCTGAAGTTGCTCGCGTGTGAACCCACGCTGAGGAGCAGTCGAATCTAATCTGTAGATTGCGTTTCTCCCAGTTGATCTGGTTATGCTGGATATCTTGTGTGTGGTAACGCTCCATATAGGATCAGTTGCCCTTTTTTTTCCTCCTTCGAGTTCGCCGGGTTCGTATAAATACCTAACGGTGACATTACCCAGCAACGGGGACGCTAGCGTCGTTGGCTGCGTTGAAACACGTTCACTGACGCGGGGTATATATTTTTTTGTGATTGCATTTACAGGTCTCATGTTTGTTGTTCTGGTAATTTCATTATTCAGTGCGGCTATCACGTTTGGCAGTCTTGCAACCCATTCACGAGATCTCGTATCGTAAATGAATTCCCTCGCGTACTGGTATCCGAATAATCTCTCAGCGAGTGTTCTATTAAATCGCTCAACAATTGCCTGATCCCGATGAATTTCAGTATGTCCTCGTCGTATGGTAACGTTATGCTGCTTTGTCAGTGATGACACCGCGCCCTGAAATTCTTTACCAGGATCAACTTGTAATAATCGTGGCCAGTTTAGAGGTCCTCGCTGATAAATTCGCGAAAACGCAGAGGCAACTTCGGACGCTGTTTTAGTCGCTAACGGTTCTGCTTCTTTGTATCTACTAGCAACATCAACTACTGTTAGCGCGTATTTGTATGTTTTTCTACGGACAGTATCATGAGGCAGGAATAGTATGTCAGCCTGATGAACTTCATTGGGGACACTAACATCAAAATGTGCAAAATTGATTTGTCGAGGTGGTGGTAAGTAGATTTGCCATATTGCTTGTTTTGACAGCCATTTTTTGGCAGCCTCGCGTGTTACTGATGCCGCGTTGGCGAGTTTATTAATTGCTGAGTTACCTCTCCAGTATCCGGCCGGGGAATAATAAATCGCTTGCATGGAAACACTAGCGTTGGAAGTCCTTGGACTTGTCTGCATCGTTATTAATTATCCAGCGCCTAATGCTAATTTAGATTTCATCGCTGATCTTACTAACCAATTAGCGAGTGACTCCCTAAATGATTTATTTTTTATGGCGCTTAGTGCATGAATTAATTTCACATCCGCGATATGCCTGTCTTGTAGATCTTTACTTCGATAAGCAATATCATGTATGTGACACGCTGCGTCGATAGCGTTTATCGGATACTCGCCGGGTTTGGGCTGATCGTTGCTGTCAAGCCTGATATCTAGTCGTGTTCCCGGACCGCAGTAATTGTATCCTGGGAGATGTTTTTCTCCGGGATACTTTCCCCAAGGGGTACCTGGAAGTCGTCCGAGGGCGGCTGCAATGTCACCACCTCGTTTTTTTTTTGAAATTTAAATTTTTTTGTGCCACATCGCGTACACGTACCAGAAAGTGCTAGTCTGTTATTTTTTGTTGTAACCGTTGTTAGATCATTCGTAGGGGTTCGTGCCCGACACTTCACACAATATAGATCCATAATTATTATTCTTTGTATACAAATGGAAATTACAGACTTTTCTGCGACGCGGCGAAGGGAGCCAATCAAGCATAATTCGGTGTTGCCAAATTCTATCAGAATGATTATCATTGGACCGTCAGGATCGGGTAAAACGCAGTTGTTGCTGAACCTGATTATGAAGTGGATGAAGTGGGATAAGCTGTATTTGGTAGCACCATCTGTAGACGATCAGCGATGCTATAATGTTATAAAAGATTTTAATGAGAGTGCAAAAGCGCTGAGTGACGAGGATGTAGTTGAATTTATCACTGATATCGAAGAAGCTCCCAGCGTTGAGGACCTCGACGGGGAAAAAAATAACCTAGTAGTGTATGATGATGTGATGCTGGACAAGCAAAAAAATCCTGCAAGAATATTTTCCCGGGGTCGTCATAAAAACACCGATGTCATTTATGTTACTCAACGTTACACACAAATACCAAAGGTAATCAGGGATAACTGTAATCTTCTTGCGATATTCAATGGAGTTGATGTTCATACGCTGAGAAATATTCATCAAACCTGGTGTGGTGGCGATATGGATTTAAATAAATTTAAAAATTTCTTTAGTCGCGCTCAAAGAAAGCCTCATGGATTTGTAACAATAAATTTACACGACCCGCGGACACGATACCGCGTCGGCCTTGATACATTGTATGGTTAACGTGAGAAACCCGAAGAGAGCAGCCCCCGGGGCGACAACAAGTTGAGGGGGGGGGTCGCGTTTTTTTGTCTCGTTGCTGTTGTAGGATTAGCTTTTTTTTAAGGCTTATTTTATCATTTGGCGGTCTCTAGACCTTTGTAGGATTCGCCCTCCCTGCTGCTCGCTTCATTATTCCGCTCCTTCCATATCGTTAACTTGGTGTCTGAGTTTATTTGAAGGTATTTTTTTATTTGACGTATTATGTATATCGTCTTCTAATGCCAATATATTGGTTTGAGGACGTAAATGAAGTTCAAATAAATTGAATAGCGAGAAGTTAATAACCAACATTAAATTAACATTTTCAAATGCTGATAACTGGTGTCGATCCCTGTACCAGAGGTGCAAAGATGGCACTTTAATCTTGTATAATCCAGGTCATGATGCTATGCATAAATTTCGTGCTATTTAAAGATTTTTATGTATAACACGCATTAATTCGTGAAAAGTAACAGCAAACCGGGATCATGTGACCTGGTACATCAGGGCTGGAATAAGGTTTGGGTAATCCGGGCACTTGCAATGGATGGGGGGACAAGGCCTTGTAAATCTACAAATACACTCTGAAAGCAGTCTTTAAACTGTCCGTTATATACAATGTCGTCGGGCATTTCGGCGCACGTAAGGTTTCCAACTCCAATATTGAATCAAAACGCATATTGAATTCGACCGATTGACGAAAATAAAATACTGCAGTCCTTCCCATTTGAAAGAGGCGATTGTCACCAGAATATTATCTTCAAAATAATATTAATTTTGGACACAGGGGTTACCACCCCCGTGTTTTTATAACTCGCGATATGTCAGTCTATTCTGCGCACAGTTTTGAAAAGATGTAGTGTTTATCCATCGAGCTATAGAAATGAAATACCTACTTTCAACTGTTTTTGTCAGCAGTTCATTCGATTAATTATGTCAGGTTTATAGCTAGTTTTACAGAATTCAACGTAACAATGCCAATAAATGGCAAGAGATATTAAGCAAACTAAACCGATCTTATGAACAACAATAGCAAAGTTCAACATTTTACAAATAATAAGCTATTACGCGGAAGAGAGACAACAATAAATAGGACATAACGTGTTTACGACGTCTTGTTTATGATGAAAAATTACACAATATTTTAGAAACAGACTATAGGCCGAGGACTTTCTGGAGAATCCCGTTCTAGCGGCAAGTTGACATGTTGGGTAGCAGACGATTTGTTTCTGTGGGACAACTTCGTGCAAAATTGGAACTTGGATTAAGATGCAGAATTGTTTTAAGATACACATTTCCATATTTTATATAATGCATATATTTGTGTGATTCTAAAGGATACATAGTACATAATATTACGTATATTTGATTTAATTTATATTTGATTAAATTTAATTCTTTGTAAGTTTAAAATCGTTTTATTTTTAATTTCATTATATGTCAACATAATGTAGCTTTGTTTACTAGGAACTCGATACTTTTCCAGAAAATAGCTTAACCGCGACTGTTCATTTGTAAACACATAAAGCTGACCTAGATCCCGACCTTAATTCAGAAATCACTGAGAGAAGTAAACAACTTTTTATTTGTATCTTATTTTTAGAGTAAAATTGGTTCTTAACAAGGTCAAACTGGGCTACGTGCTTTTATACGTAAATACTTCTCGAAAGTTCTGAAAAGTTGACCATCATTCGGTAATTTTTCTTTGCGTTTCCAGTTACTGCATAATCATTGTTTATATAGATATTTCTCCGTCACGTCTTTTAATTTACACTCGAAAGTGTATGTTGAGTCAATTTAGAGTTATTTTAATGGGTTTTTTTTCGAATTATTTGGATTTAAAAGGATTAATTCTTTATCCTAGAAATATATGAGTGCTCATACAGACTTGTTGGACGAAGACATTTCATTATTCAAACACTGGAAAATTGTTTGTGAATAACACGTAACTATAAACCTTACAACACCGAGAAGGATACAGTATATGTCATCGACTTCCATCTTGGATTTTTCGGCGGGACTCGAACTTCAACTCATTAAAACATTTCATTATTAGGACTTCTAAAATTTGATTCGTGGATTATTCTTGGATTATATTTGGATTTGTGTCTTAAAACCGTAAGTCCTTTTTTTCTCATTTTTACAGTATTTTTCAAAGGATATAAATTATTTGTGAACTTTTTCAAAGCTTGTTCTTTTCACTCTTTCTTTTATTCATGTTTACTCGAGCGTAAATAAGTAACATAAGAATTGGGGCCTCGTCCTGGAATTGTTTTAATTTTGGCTAAATTAGTTCAGAAAACGTTGTGTTTTGAAATTTGAATTCCAGTAGTTTTTGAAATCTTTATTGAAATCGTCAATCTTTTTCTAAAATGTCATCAAAAGGGGAAACCTTTCTTTTTTTACAACTACCCTGGACTAATTAGACCTTTTCAAAAAAAGATGAATTAATTCAACTTGCTAGAAAATATGATCTTTCCGAGGTAAAGGTTCCTTAATGAAGCACAAAATAAAACATAGCGTGGTCCAGTATATGGCAGAAAGGAATGTTCGGATAAAAGTGCTCTGGTTTCGATCAGTAAGTCTTTATCAGACTCTGACATAAAAGTAAAGGAATTAGAATTAAAAATACAAGATGGAATTGGAGTTGAGGAAGTTGAAACATCAGAGAGAGGAAAAAGAGAAAGAAAGAAAATGCAGTTACAAGAACAACAAATGCAATTGGAAGAAAGAGATAAAGACAAATGCAGTTACAAGAAAAACAAATGCAGTTACAATATGACAAAGAGGAGAGAGAGAGAGAAGAGAGCAAGAAAAACAAATGCAAATACAATTAGATAAGGAAGAAAGAGAGAAAGAGAGAGATGTGCATATGCAAATGCGAAGAGAGAAGGAATTTAGAATACAAGAAATGCAGCTGGCAAGAGAGAAGCATATTCCCACTTCAAATACAAATTTAAGATTTGATGTTGTAAAGGATATTTGGTTGGTTCCCCCTTTTAGAGAAAAAGATGTATACAAATATTATCGTTATTTTAATAAAGTTGCTGAAAATTTTAAATGGCCAAGGGAGAATTGGACTCAATTATTACAATGTGTGCTGATGGGTAAAGCTAGTGATATTTACCGTTCACTGTAACTTCAACTAAGTGGTGACTATGCTACGGTTAAGGAATGCATCTTAAGGGTTTTGAGTTAGTGCCTGAAGTTCATCGGCAAAAATTCTGAAGCTATATAAAAGACGCTTGACAAACTCATGTCTATTTTTGCTAGAGAAACAAGGGCACTTATTTGATAGATGGTGCTTAGCTAAAAAGTTCAACAAGATTATGAAAGTCTTAAACAACTTGTATTACTTTCGAATTCAAGAACTGTGTCCATAGTGACATTGTCTTATATTGAACAGCATAAGATCGAAACCTTGGAAAATGCTGCTCGTGCTGCTGATGAGTATTCTTTAACTTATAATGTTCCTTTTGTAAATAAGATATCCACTCAAAAGTCTTCTGGCAGAAAAGTATTTCAGCCTAATATAATCCTTTCTAAATCTCAAACTGGCACAATGTTTAAAAATCAAGCTTCAGATAAGCTTGACTCAAGACCCTTGTCTCTATCTACGTGTACCTATTGTAAGAAGAAAGGACACGTTATCTCTTATTAGTACAAACTGAAAAATAGGCAACATAATCATGACAGACATATTTAAAACGCTCTTATTTCTAAGAGGTCAAGGTCACGGTCTATTACTGAAAGCAATACATTCGTTGGGTATAATAAACCCCAGTCCGATTTTATTATGGAGAATTATGAACCACTCATATCGAAGGTTCTATATCAGTCTTGGGTGATTCAGCCAATCCTAGACCCATTATACTTTTAATGGACACATTAACTTCTCAGAGTCTTTTATTGTTCGGCACTTTGCCTTTTTCTGATAAGTCTTCTTCTAATGAGAGTGTTCTTATTCAGGGAGTAGAGTGTAGCTTTGTTAATGTTCCTGTCCATTGTGTACATTTCTCATCAGACTTAGTCTCAGGACCAGTGACAGTCGGCACAGTGTCTGATTTACCCGTTGAGGGCATTCATTTATTAATAGGTAACGACCTAGCTGGAGACAAGGTTGTTTTTAATCCACTTGTAACTGACAAATCTTGCTTGGATCAGAAAGTCAATCCAATTGAAAAAGAATTCCCTCATTTATTCCCAGCTTGTGCAGTTATCAGAGCTATAGCAAAGAAAGCTCTTGAAAATGATGCTGATAAGGAATATATTCCTTTAGCTGACACGTGTATTGGTCAGGCTTTTGATGAGGTCACTTTCACTTCTTGTTTGGATCAATCAGAAGGTATTGATCACAGTGATCCTCTTTTAACTACTCATTCTCTTTATTCTAATCAGGGTGACAAACGACAATCACTTGTCGTCGAACAGAAACATAGCGTGAGATATTTGTTTGTTTTAAAGGTACATTAATGAAACTGAAGCTACTGAAGTTCCTGACTGTTATTTCATTAAAAGTGGAATTCTTTTGAGACAATTGAGCCCTCTAGAGCTACCTGCTTCTGATGAGTGGTCAGTGAACTATCAAAGTGTTGTTCCAAAACCTTACAAATAGGAGATACTTAGTCTGGCCCAGGGAAATCCATTGACAGGTCATGTATGGATTGATTAGATTTATCACAAGTTCTTCACTCACTTCTACTGGCCAAAAATCAAACGGGATGTTTATAAATACTGTAGATCTTGTTATACCTGTCAAATGGTAGGAAGACCAAATTAGAAGATACTTAATGCTCATCTACAACCTTACCCTGCCTTTGATGAGCCATTTAGTAGAATTATGATATATTGTGTTGGTCCCTTGCCTAAGACCAAGTCCTGTAACCAATAACTGTTTACGATTATGTGTGTCAACAAAGTTTCCAGAGACAACTCCTTTGAGGAATATTAAATCTAAAACAATAGTAAAAGCTTTGATAAAGTTTATTTTACTCAGTTTGGCCTTCCCAAATCTGTCCAGTCTGATCAAGGCTCACTTTTTATGTCTGGAATTTTCCAGCATGTTATGTACGAATTAGACACCCAACAATTCAAATATTCTGCCTATCACCCTGAGAGCCAAGGGGCATTAGAAAGATTTCATCAGACTTCGAAAAATATTATTCGATCATATTGTTTTGATACGGGTAAAGATTGGGATGAAGGAATTCATTTGCTAGTGTTTGCTGTTAGAGAATCAGATAAAGAATCTCTAGGTTTCAGTCCCTTCGAACTGTATAATGGAGATACTGTGCGAAGACACTGAAGTTGTTTAAAGAGAAACTTCTTTCTAATGGAGATACTGAAATTAATCTTCTTGATTATGTTTCCAATTTTAAGTATAAGTTGTCAAAGGCATGTGAGGTCGCACGAGCAAATCTGCACTCAACTCAATCAACAATTAAGTCAAGATATGATACAAACTGGAAGGAAAGGAGTTTTCAGCCTAGCGATAGAGTCTTGGCTCTCTTGACCATACCAAAACATCATCTTCATGCCAAGTATTATGGTCCCTACACAGATCACAGGAAAATACATGATTTAAATTACACCATAAATGCTCCTGGGAGGGGAAAACAAAAACAACTCTGATACATAAACATGCTAAAAGGGTATATTGAAAGAGATATCCAGGTTAAACATGCAATTAATTTAGTTGTACCTGTCACACTGAGTTAAGATTTAAGTGAAGGAATATCATCAGATTCTACTGATATTGGAGTGAGAAATCTTCGGAATTCAGAAATTATGGAAGATCTGAACCATAAACTTTCACATTTGCAAGAGCAAGAAAGAAATGAACTTAAATGTTATTAATTGAATATGAGCACATATTTCCAGATGTTCTTACAAGAACGAAAACAAATTTCCATGACGTTGAAATTGTAAATTCTAAACCTGTGAAACAACACCCGTACAGGATGAACCCTCTCAGACAGGAGTACTTGAAAAAAGAAATTAAGTATTTGCTGGAGAATGATTGAATAGAGCCCAGTAAAAGTGACTGGAGTTCACCATGCATACTTGTTCCAAAACCTGATAAAACTTTCCATATGTGTACTGATTATAGGAAGGTGAAAAGTATGACAAAACAGATTCATTTTCCTTACCAAGAATCGATGACTATATTGATAAGATCGGAAATGTCAAGAATGTCACCAAATTTGAGCTCCGAAAGGATTTTGGTAAATTCCACAAACGGAAAGAGCAAAGGAAATTTCGGCATTCGTGACTCCAGATGGACTTTATCAATATAAAGTAATGCCGTTTGGAATGAAAGGGTCGCCAAGTACATTTCAACGTCTCATGAATATGATTACCTCTGGTCTAGACAATTGTGATGCTTACATCGATGATGTCATCTACAACCACACCTGGAAAGAACATCTAGCAACAATTCGGAAATTCTTTGACAGACTTATAGATGCAAGGTTGACAATTAATTTATCCAAAAGTGAGTTCTGCCTTGCTAGTGTAACTTTTCTACGACATATCGTGGGACATGGACAAGTTAAGAATATAGATGCTAAGGTCAAGGCAATATCTGAATTCTCTGTGCTTGGAAATGAAAAGCAACTGATGTGATTTTCAGGTATGGCTGGATACTATCGGAAATTTTGTTCCAATTTTTATATAATTGCTAAACCCCTGACAAATTTATTAAGAAAAACATGTTCATTGTGACTAAACAATGTCAGGAAGCTTTTGACAAGTTAAAATTCATGCTTAAAAGTGCGACAGTTCTTACAGCTCCTAATTTCAGCCAATCGTTTAAATTGTCTGTTGATGCAAGTGATGTTGTGGTTGGACAGGTTTGATTGAAGAAGACGAAAATGGTATTGATCATCCAGTGTGCTATTTTTTCTAAGAAATTAATTAAGCACCAAAGAATTTCTTCAACAATCGAGAAGGAATGATTGGCTTTGATCTTGGCATTACAACATTTTGAAGTTTACATTAGTTCAGCTCCTTCTTCGAGTATTGTGTTTAGTGAATACAACCCCCTTACTTTCATTGGCAAGATGAAAAATAGAAATCAAGGACTACTAAGGTGCAGTTTGTTATTAGAGGAATATGATATTGACATCAGGCACATCAAGATGAAATATAATTTGATAGCAGAGTCACTTTCCCGTTGACAACAATGTGTTGTTTCATGTACACTGTGTGTAATTTATAAAACTTTTTAACCTCATGTATCATTAATATATGGTTACAAGAAAGCTTTATCGAATAAATCTTTCTTTTTCATCATGGGTGAAGTGTTAGGTATTTTTTATTTAATTTATATTTGGTTTATTTTTGTTGATTATTTGTAAGTTTTACAATTATTTTCATTTTTAATTTCATTAATGTCAAAATAATGTAGTTTTGTTTACTAGAAACTCGATACTTTTCCAGAAAATAGTTTGACATTGACTGTTCAAATGTAAACACCTAACGCTGACATAGTTCACAACCTTAATTCAGAAATCAGGGAGAAATTTAAACAACTTTTTATTTTTTTCTTATTCTTAGAGTTAAATAATTGGTTCTTGTCAAGGTCATACTGGGACTATGTGCTTTTATACGTAAATACTTCTCGAAGGTTCTGTAAAATTTACCATTTACGTTTTGAGTTACTGTATAATCATTGTTTATAGAGATATTTCTCAGTCGGGTCTTTTACTTTACACGGAAATTGTATGTTGAGTAGGTTTTGACTTATTTTAATGTTTATTTGAATTATTTGGATTTAAAATGATTAATTCTTTATCCTTGAAATATATGGGTTCTCATACATAATTCTTGGACAAGGACATTACATTAATTCAAAAACTGGATTTTTGTTTGTGATTAACACAGAACTTTAGACCCTACAACACCACAAAGGATACAGTATACGTCATCGCCTTCCATTTTTGATGTTTCGTCGGGATTCGAGCTTGAAATCATTAGAACATTTCATTATTAAGTCTTTTAAAATTTATTCGTGGATTATTCTTAGATTATTTTGGGATTTGATTCTTAAAACCGTAAGTTCTTATTGTTTTCATTTTTAGAGTATTTTTCCAGGGAAATAAATTATTTCTTAAGAAGGTCATATAGTGGGTCATCATGTTGACATTTGGAAATAACATTTTCATACGCATTTTAAGTCGAAATTGGGATATGTTTGTACATTTTATGAATATCACTTTCCTTAATTAAAGTACGATCATGTTTTCTTCTAACAATATGAATGTTTGACCAAAAGAATCACGTGATTTAATTACCCAACGCGAAGAATTGACCGAAATGGTGGTAAATCTATAAGTATTAAAGTTAAATTATTTTGGGTATTAGACGGTTCATATATATATATATATATATATATATATATATATATATATATATATATATATATATATATATATATATATATATATATATATATATATATATATATATATATATATATATATATATATATATATATATATATATATATATATATATATATATATTTTAAAAGATGAAATTTTATCCATGGTACAGGGAGGGGAAATGATTAGAGTTCCCCGTGGCACCTGCATACTGTGTTCCTAATTCAAGGCCTGGACCGAGTCTTACTGACATCATTTTCAAGCCAAATAAATAAACAGTAAATGCTGTGAAAATACAAAGGATCCTGCATTTCTCTGTCTCTCTTTCTCTCTCTCTTTCTCTCTCTCTCTCTCTCTCTCTCTCTCTCTCTCTCTCTCTCAATCTATCTATCTATCTATCTTGATATTCATAAAATAAGATCGTCATTCGGTGTAACAACTTTCCAAATATAATAACGGCATTAGATGTAGACACGTTCGAGATATATAAAAAATTCAGTGTCAGGTGTGGCATTCTTCGAGATAAAATATCGATATTAGACTCGATGCAAAATTGTCGATATTAGGTACAACAAAAACATTCCCAAATGTATTGTCTGGTTACAAAGCTCTTAATTATTTCAGCTAAGGTAGAGAAAATGACAATGTGACTTTATAATGGAGAATTTTTATGACAGAAATCCACTGAAGATATTATTTTTCTGCTGTTCCATCGCATACTATTAGAGACTTCTCCTATACATTTTGTGGAAGTAATAACGCACATTTTGTCTCAAAGTTAATACGCATTTGTTTACACTAATGAGTACCAGCTTGGCACTAAATACATGATGGGAAAGGCCATTTGATTTCAGCTTCATGTTAAAGAAGGAGAGTTAGTAAAGATACTTTTTCTCTCGAGGCAACTATCTCAAATTTCTTACTTAATAAACAACGGAAGAATGAAAAAACGTGAGGTTTACGCTGATAGTGTCAATGATCACATGATATTTATTTCTCAAAGAAGTCAACTTTGTAGTAAATTATGGATCTGGTGTTTGTTTTGTTTTACCTTTGTTGTTGTTGTTTTAGGTTTTATACAGTTGACGAATAGAGAAGCTGACTGAGTGAAAAAATACGATGAAAATCTGTTGGTTATTTTTCTACACGTGTTACGAGACGAGGCCCAGTCACCGTCTTTGAGCAATACACGTCACGAATACAATGTGTAAACCTCTGTCAGCGTTGGACCAGACGTGTTAACTGTTGTCCGACATAATTACCAACGGGTGATATAACTGTCACCGAACCATATATACAAGGTGGAGTATTTCCTCTCCAGCCATGAAAAAAAGAGAATAAGAAATAGAAGTTCCAGATGTCTCACAATGCATAGCTCTCAGAGGAAGTCATTGGGTTCGCCGGAATTCCGTTCATGTGTAATGACAGCTGAGAAGAGACCTGGAATTATTCCTAATGAATGTTTACCGAGATAAAATGTTTCTCAAGTTTTATTTATTTATTTATCTATTTATTTGTTTTGTTGTTTGTTTGTTTTACATATAGCCGCTATAACAACGATACAATTTGTTTTCGCAAAGAATTGTATCCAACATCGGCCCTCAGTCAAGAACGGCTCTTAACTTACGAAACTCAGCACTAACACAAGGTAGGGTAGAACATGAGTCAAAATGGAAAATAGTTACTCAGCACTAACACAAGGTAGGGTAGAACAAGAGTCAAAATGGAAAATAGTTACTTGTATCCGGTAAGCAGCGGATGAACGGATGAAAATACTTGAATTTTCATTATTGAGATGAAATATATCCCTTGTTCTCTCAAAAGCAGCAAAGTTTCCTTATGTTTTATGCCCAAAACATGCTGGCTAGCTAAAGTGTTGTGTCAGCTGTTTACCGATTATGTTCTGCTGTCTTGTATGTACATTCGTACAGAAAATATGAGTAGTAACATTTTATTTCCTAATTCAATGTAAGAAAGTACATACTTACAAGAAAAAAAGCTGAAACACAAAATAAAATTAACAGCGGGATTCGAAGTGATTCTGTTCCTTGACAGGTCAACAGATACTATGGCGCCATGTAATCGACATCAGCTAAAATTAAATCCTTTCGTCACAACATTGTCGAAGTCATTTATGAAAAGTTATTAAGTGCAAAACCTAATTAATAAAATTGTCTTGGAAAATCCATTCATTCACAGAGTATCATAAAACAAAGATTGATTTGTTTTTGGGTCTTAAAGGGCCATTTTACTTCCCTGTCGACATTTTGATTGCTTTGGAATAAAGTTGTCACTATAATTGGCACAGAAAAAGGGACGCATGAAAATTACAAGAAATGGATCCTTTGTCTAAGGATTGTCTACCAAATAAACGGATAACAAGACAAAAGGACAAATCCAATATGACATGCCGAAAATTTTTTTAAAAAAAAATAAACTTCCTAGTTCGAAAAGGTGCACAACGAATAAGCCGGTATATAAAGAAGTCAATTCCAGTTATGTAGGCTTGTGTGTGTGTGTGTGTGTGTGTGTGTGTGTGTGTGTGTGTGTGTGTGTGTGTGTTCAAACGTTTCGCGTTTTTGTGAGATTCAGCAATATGTATGTCGCCTTCTTGCACACTTTCGTCGTGATTTTAAAATACAAGATTGAAAAAGAAAGTTAAGATAGCATTACTTAACATAGTCAGCAATAATATTATAATGTACTGTCTTCTTTTTACCTAAATATTAAACAGTCATTTAGAAAATGATAAGAACAGCAAATTTGTGAATACATTATTTGGATGCTTCCAATCACAGCAATTCATGTATTTTATTCAGAAAGAAAAAATCCGAGTTTTTATCATTGTATTTGACGGACAGAGTAAAATCATCATGTTATATTCATTATCCTCTTAGTTTAATAAAAGACAGCTTCTAATTAGTTAATACCTAAGATGACATAATTGATACACCTACGTATGTACGAACATATTTGTATTGCTACAACAAACTATGGCCCTGTACAAGACTATTTGGAGACCATGGTGAAGGTGGGATGTAGCATAAGCCTATATATTAAGTTTACCTAACATTAGTGCAAATTTAATATCTGAGTCCGTGCATAAGTTTCTTGACTTCATTATTTGATTTTTATTTACCCCATCAAGGATTTAAAATAAAATAAACAATTACACAAAGGAATATATAAATAATCATTAACTAAATAAAAATTATATTCACAAACATTATATATATATATATATATATATATATATATATATATATATATATATATATATATATATATATATATATATATATATATATATAGAGAGAGAGAGAGAGAGAGAGAGAGAGAGAGAGAGAGAGAGAGAGAGAGAGAGACAATGCGTGTACTTGTTTGTGCAGATTATTGCAAAATGCGGACAGTGTTTGATCGATTTATACGTAGGAATAAAATGTTTTCCCTGGAATCAATCCCCATGCTCAAATGAGATCTTTGTTAACATCTAATTGTATGCAAGTATAAACATAATCAAACAGAACATGTGCTTTTTTAATTTGATGGATTTCTGATGAGAGCTGATTGTGTTCTAAGAAGCAATCTTCTATGTTGTAGATACATTTGAGTTCTAATATAGCAATAAAAACTTTTCAGTTTTAAACAGGTAACTTACATGATATTTTTGGTCTGATAGATACTTTCGAGTCGTGATGATAGTAATGATATACCTGCAATTTTCAATGATATTCGCATGTCTTGTAAATCGTGGCACGGAATGATAAACTCAAAATTCGTTTATTTTATGGCAATACAGATTGGTGTAGAATGACTACATAAATGCTAAGAACAAACAAGTTTATCACACAGTTATAACAAACTGCACACAATAAATCAAGATATCCACTTATTCATGCAAGACAAATTAACATTCAACAAACATACATCAGAAACAATTTTTATCTATGTATTAGAATATGTATTTGCACTGTTTTTTTATCGAGGTCCTTTGTTCATTTTTCTAAATCTATTTCTCACCAACAACCTGAAAAGTTTGCAAATGTATAGCCGAAACTATAGTCTGGCTATCATCAAAAAAGAATACGAATATTTTTGAATTAAAAAAAAAAAAAATCTTTATATCACGTCAAAGAATCCTCCTCGAATGTGGGAGGTCGTGGGTTCGAACCCCGGCTGAGTCATATCAAAGACTTATAAATATGGTACTAATAGTTTCTTCGCTTGCTCAGCATTAAGAGGTTAGTGTTAGGACTGGTCGGCCTGGTGTCAGGATAATGTGACTGGGTGGGACATCATGATACATGTCTGAGGCATGATGCCCCAGGACTAGACATCACTATAAACTGTCACACTGCAGACATCGTAGCAATATGACTGAAATTTGTTTAAAGCTCCGTTAAAAATCAAAATCACCCCCCCCACACACACACAGTTTCTCAAAATGTATAATGTTTAATTTGTTTTCATTATTTCTTTTCTTCTTTCTTTTCTCTCTTTCTATTAATTTAAAACTGTTTCTTTACTACTATTACTACTGCTACTACTAATAATAATAATAACAATAATAGTAATAATAATAATAATTATTAATATTTATCATCATCATAATCACCATCTGCATCATCATCATCATCATCATTAATAATAATAATAATGATAATAATAATAATAATATTAATATTATTATTATTATTATTAGTAGTAGTAGTAGTAGTAGTAGTATTATCATCATCATCATCATCGTCATCATCATTAATTCAATGACCTTATTAGCACAGTATTTTGGTTGAGCACAATGATCCATTTTTGTAATTAGCGATGCTGGTACATGCAATAAGTATAATTCTAAATGTGTATGCAGCAAAACGTTGTACATCGGAACTCGAATAATCGCACTTCGCAGGTGTGAGGATTATCTCGATGTCAATATGAAAATGGCGTTTGCTTTCTGAACAGATATTTAATTTATAGGATTCAGATCTTTCGTCTATTCGACTGCAGTACAATTTATTGTCAATAGGAGTCAGATTCTTAGATCATTCGACTGCAGTACAATTTATTGTCAATAGGATTCTGATTCTTCGATCATTCGACTGCAGTACAATTTAATGTCAATAGGATTCTGATTCTTAGATCATTCGACTGCAGTACAATTTATTGTCAATAGGATTCTGATTCTTAGATCATTCGACTGCAGTACAATTTATTGTCAATAGGATTCTGATTCTTCAATCATTCGACTGCAGTACAATTTATTGTCAATAGGATTCAGATTCTTCAATCATTCGACTGCAGTACAATTTATTGTCAATAGGATTCAGATTCTTAGATCATTCGACTGCAGTACACTGTAATGTCAATAGGATTCTGATTCTTAGATCATTCGACTGCAGTGCAATTTAATGTCAATAGGATTCTGATTCTTCGATCATTCGACTGCAGTACAATTTATTGTCAATAGGAGTCAGATTCTTCGATCATTCGACTGCAGTACAATTTATTGTCAATAGGTTTCTGATTCTTAGATCATTCGACTGCAGTACAATTTATTGTCAATAGGATTCAGATTCTTAGATCATTCGACTGCAGTACAATTTATTGTCAATAGGTTTCTGATTCTTAGATCATTCGACTGCAGTGCAATTTATTGTCAATAGGATTCAGATTCTTCGATCGTTCGACTGCAGTACAATTTATTGTCAATAGGATTCTGATTCTTCAATCATTCGACTGCAGTACAATTTATTGTCAATAGGATTCAGATTCTTCGATCATTCGACTGCAGTACAATTTATTGTCAATAGGATTCTGATTCTTAGATCATTCGACTGCAGTACAATTTAATGTCAATAGGATTCAGATTCTTCGATCATTCGACTGCAGTACAATTTATTGTCAATAGGATTCTGATTCTTAGATCATTCGACTGCAGTGCAATTTATTGTCAATAGGATTCTGATTCTTCAATCATTCGACTGCAGTACAATGTAATGTCAATAGAAGTCAGATTCTTAGATCATTCGACTGGAGTACAATTTAATGTCAATAGAAGTCAGATTCTTAGATCATTCGACTGGAGTACAATGTAATGTCAATAGAAGTCAGATTCTTAGATCATTCGACTGGAGTACAATTTAATGTCAATAGGATTCTGATTCTTAGATCATTCGACTGCAGTACAATTTATTGTCAATAGGATTCAGATTCTTAGATCATTCGACTGCAGTACAATTTAATGTCAATAGGATTCTGATTCTTAGATCATTCGACTGCAGTTCATTTTAATGTCAGCCTGAAGCTGATAGTTGGGCGAGGTTATATTTTTCATCCAAATTATGTCATTGTTTATGGAGAAAAAATCAGCAGGGAATCTACCAGCCAATCTCTTAAATCTCTAGGGCCATAAATTTATCTCTTTGACAGAAAATCCCACAGAGACTTTTAAGAAGAGAAACCTCGATATCAGAGTAGAATTCTGTACTTTTTTCAAGATAGTCCATACGAAATCGGACACTGGCGCGAGACTACCGACGACGAATGTCAAATCCACATCTGTTCCAAGAAACATTTCGACCCCAATGAGAGGTTTAAATTATTCATTCTAGAGGATTTTTATTCAAGAGAAATAGTAATACGAAATTATAATACGAATAAAATCAACTCATTTATCATTGTTGATAACTTTTGTGAATGCATGCTTATTAGTTTTAACAAGACACAAATTGTAAGTATAGCTTATTAGTTTTAACAAGACACAAAATGTAAGTATAGGTATTGTGGAAATAAAAAGGGTCAGAACGGCACGACCTTGCTTCTGATCATGAAAATATAATTCCCGGTCGATGGATCATAAATTTGTAATAAATGTCCCATTCCCCACAGTGTAAGACCACCTTAGTCGCTACTAAATAGTATTCAGAACCTTCAAGTTACGCAGAAAATATGCGAAAGTATGATATATGGCTGGTGTCCTACATCACTTTTCTGTGATCTGTGTTGTCAGCAGAAAGGAAATTACGAAGTACTTTTCAGATTACTAGAGTGGATTGTCATTTAGGAAATATCATTAACTCTCCAAAACATGTTTGATGTTTTGATATATATATATATATATATATATATATATATATATATATATATATATATATATATATATATATATATATATATATAGTTTTAATCAGTATTCAAATATTTTAGCCCTTCGAATATATCTACAAATGATGCTATGAGATTTTTTTTCAAATTACATTTTATTAATTTTTAATTAACTTCCTATGGAGTGGATGAATGTAGTTTTTAATATTAAGAAAAGGGTCTTTCGCAAAATGCATAATTAGATGAATGACAGTTTGCCTTGTTTTCCAATGGCTGCAAATTTCAATACACTAAGTAGATACATAGCATATCCAAGTACATCGCAAATTAAACTATGTGCTATTGTTATGTGTTTCCGTTCAATGTTTGATGAATAAGACAAGATAAGACAAGGTAAACACGTGTCTTTCAAACGACATACATACTTATATACATTCATATATACATGTGTCTCTGTGTGTGTATGTGTGTGTGGTCGCAACATCGGACTAGATTATCTCCAAATCTTTTTTATACATTATTGCATTATATCTAAACTAGTACTTTAACAGAAAATTTATCATTTTCTTGCAATATGTTGAAGTTTATCTGTAATGACGTCTAGAAGCTATGTCCTGAGCCTGAAAAGTTAATGCTTTCTGTTAAAAGAAGGCCCTTTTTAAAAACCATTCCGAAACGCAGTTTTAATATCGGCTAACCTGGGGAAGAGCCCTATTTCCGACAGCTGGAAAGATTTGGTTTACTTGTTCATTGTCCTTCATCACGCCCTACAAATCTTCAATGGAGTTTTCATAAAACTGCCCATACTCGATCTTAGTAAATTTTGAAAATAAGTGCTAACGTGTTATTTAAAATAAATATTTAGTAAAATCGTATAAAAAGCCTAGAAATTATTTATTTATCAGCATTATCAAAGATCTAAAGGAAAGAGAGAAAAAAAGAGAGTCAATCAGCTTTGTTGTACCGTAATTCTCTCCCCTCCGTAAATCATTCTCATTGAAGCGTTTTACATTTGAACTCCACCCAAAATGGCGGTTTCTGACTGGTTCAGTGCAAATGATCACGTAAATAATAAAATCATGTGTAAAAGTTAATATTCATGAGTTATAGTTCAGCAGGTACTTCTGCAGTCGGTGCGTTTTTACTAATTAAGACTTTATGTTGACACTGGAATGCATTCAAGATCTCTCCCAATTACTTGTTAGTCCCTTCATTGTGCAGATTATTTGCCTTTTATATAAATTGTATATGGACGATAATAAAAAATAAATCTGAGTTGAGTTGAAACGTATTCGATGGCTAAGCAGAACGGTATTCTTTCTTCACTTTCTTCGAAAAGAAGCTCACTGCTCAAAGGTAGCACGTTCGATACCCGCCAAGGCCAGGCATGGATTGGCTGCATCAATGTGTCCATGTGAAAGACACGTAGCTCGCGTTTCCTTGCCATGAGATAGTAAATAATGTGTTGCTAGGGCCATTAAAAGCTAACTAGCCACAACCAACCTATATATTTGTGTATAACACTTTGGTCACATCTGAAACACTTTGGTCACATCTCAAATTATCTATGCCATATTTTATTTAAAAGTCTCTTTTATATATGAAAATGCACTCGTGTTTATATTTGTACTAAATTTCCGGTAAATTTTCATTGAAAAAACTAGTATGTCCTTTGTAAGGTTTGTCGGCCCACACATATAAGCAATATGCGTGCTTGCAGATGCAAAATTAGCTTACTTTTGTTAGAGTGAATAATCATACAGGATTTCCAGCAAATATTTTACTTATGTTTCCTTGATTACAGCTTTACCTTGGAAAACATTAATATCCTTGTACTCTTTGCTACTGTAATTCATTCAAGCAGAGAATACGTGTGTAGAAATTTTATATCTTGATAGGCTACTTTGAGATATATTTCCGAAAGACATGTGTTTGTAAACTATCACGTGACACTATGGATTTTGTATAAACCTTCACAAGTTCCGGCGCTTTAAAACAAGATATATACGAGTTCTATTTAAGCATTGTGCGGTTGGAGACTTGCTTACCTTTAATTCAAAAGAACTTACCACCGTGCAAAAAACAACGCACTAAAGATCTGACGACAATGTTTCATTGAGTTTGGGTATTCTTACGCTTGGCAAAAACACGTAACACCGTTATGATGAAATTTACTTAGTTCAAATTACAAGCAAGAGGTCGACCTTAGTAACATACCACAATAAAATAAAATGAAAGGGCCAAATGTTTAGAACTATTTTGTTAGGCTCTTATCACACATACGTTTCCGCAGAGCCAGCAGGCGTAGGGATAATATCCAAAATTGGATAGTAAATCGCCAGATAGAAGCTCATTCTTAGCTGTGATTGTGCAGATTTTGTACACAACATTAAATTCTGGGGACTACTTTCATGTGTTAATCGAATTCCAGTGTACTTTTCGGTCAATGTTTGTATCAGCTCTTTAATAACACCCCCCTCCCATGAATTCAGAATAACCTCAGATAAAATCTCCAATTAAAAGTTCATCCTGCAATAGCAAAGTCCCTCCTGCACTCCAGCACTTACCTCAGAAGCCAAATGTAAAATGTTACATATACGTTCGGAAAAAAAAGGTGTAGTTTAGCTTCGAGAAGATGCTTCGATCACATGACGTAAGACGCTGTGTTTCCCAAACATGGACCCCACGTTTTGTGGGGAGTTGGGGCTTGGGAGGAGGTTGTTAAAAACTCAACATGCAGAGTATAATTCCTCAATTAAACAAAATCACTTATCAAATCTTTGTTGTGATTCTGTACTGCATGCACAGCCATCTTATCTAGCAAAGAGTTGATACACTTAGTTCCACATCAACGAAGAACGCAGTGGATCAACGACCCTTGGCTCGCACAGATAGGGCTAGATATTCTGGCGCCATGTGAAGATGCTAATAAAAGAAACTACGGACTGCTTTATATCAAAATTGTTGATGGAATCCACTGATTGCACGGCAGAAAGGATGAAAATTGGAATTATAAGGAATAAATAATCATGGTTTGGTATTTATAGATGTGACAATTTTTCCGAATCAATCCTAGAGTAAATAAAGAGCGAATGCGAAGGACTTTATGTCAACTTTGTGAGTGATAAGGTAAAACTTAACACTTCGATAGATAACAAACCACGATCATTAATTCCTTATAATTCCTGTTGCCCCTTTCATGTGATCCTATATATAAATCAAGATTCATTTCCATTGAATATGATTATGTAAGCGTTTATAATTAAAAACGTGTGTTGTTTGTCTTTCTTTGTTTTGTCTGCCTTTGACAAAAGGCTCGATGAGAGTCGAAGGCGTCTAGACTTTTTAAAACTAGCTTTTTTGCTATGTATTTGAATCACTCATATATATATACACACACAAGAGAACGAATAAAAACTTCTCTAACATACATACATACATACATATATATATATATATATATATATATATATATATATATATATATATATATATATATATATATATATATATATATATATATATATATGTGTGTGTGTGTGTGTGTGTGTGTGTGTGTGTGTGTATATATATATATACACACACACATATATACACACACATACACACACACACACACACACACACACACACACACACACACATATATATATAGGTTACAGAAGTCTTTATTCGTCCTCTTCACAAAGACGAAGCTAGGTCCACGGGTATACAGCACCCATTGCCTTACCTGCACGCACCAACCCCTATACAAAGGGTCTCAAACTTAAACTACTGTGATGAGAAGCTTCATGATGGCCGCAGCACCTTTGTTATCTCTAATGACACCTTGTGACGCCAATCATTTTGCGGGCCACATGATACGGCTAGGCTGGCCGCATACGGCCCACGGGCTGCGCGTGTGAGACCTGCCTATACCGTCTCAACCATTCAAACATCATCAAATAATATGCAACGAATTCGGTGGTATATGGATTCTGCGTAGCAGACACACCCGCATGTCGACCGAATAATTAATTCTCATCCTAAGTACACAGTCATTCCGAATTTCTCAGACAGCAATCAAAGTATTATACCAACATATCAATGAGTATACCAATACCATTTCTTAGTGTGTCGGTTATTTCGACTTATATTGACATACAGATTGTTTACATAGTGCCGTAACATATTGGATGTTGTATTTTGTCCAAATAATGAACTTGCGAATATCTGGTACGTGCTACTGCATGTGGTAGAAGTACTCTGGTAATCTTCAATTTAATGTAGTAGATTTTTAAAATCATAAAAGACTGAGGAATCATGGTTCCATATTATATCATAAATTACAGTGATAGGCGATTGACCGCGATCAAGCAGTGCCTGACATAATGCTAATATAATAACACTGGTAGGCAACTGGCAGTTGTTTCCACCGCTTACAAATGCTTTCGTTTTGTGTAAAGTGTACCCTGATACGCTAAAGGCCATTTGCAACTCGATTTCAGCAGAATTAGATGAGACGTATGTTATTACTATAAACAAAATCATATCTTTCTCAATTTAATTTATAGACAGTCATATTATATAACATTGAAAAGAGACACGAAAGTGGTTCCTTTTAAAGACTACAAATCGTTTATGATTATTGATGAAAACGGACTGTATTGAACGAATGGATCTCTATCAAAAGTCATCGTTACCATACTGGATTCCATAATACCTTACATATATAAAGAGAGAGAGAGAGAGATAGTGTAATTCAGTTAACCAAATATAACCAGCTGCCCTTTAATGGTTAAAGATGAGATAGATTGAGCGGACGATAATAGTAAGAGCGCCACCTGGGGAGCAGTTTTGTATCGTTATCATCAGCATATAATCCAAATAATGAAATGACCCAGTTCGGTGCATAGCTGAACAGCAACAATAGCATCGTTTGTGGATTACCTTCTTTCCGAAGACTACGTACTAAATTAATTAACATCTATCATTTTAGGATTTTCATTTGGAAATTGAACGTGGTGTAATATCCTTCTTAGGACATTTATATTTTTGCGTAATTAATTAAAGCTCAATGTATCTCATGTGTGGGAAATACGTCAGAATGACGTTAATAGTTCTCCTAGGATGAAGAATGACAGGGCAATATTTTATTGGAGCCAAAAAAACCTAGATAATGAGCGACTGGTTTTGTCCTCAGTATTGCTAATGCTAGTCGTGGATTGACACAAAATAGAGAATTGATTTTAAATGTGATTACCTCATTTTCGAATTTGGAATACTAAGATACGTAAAAAAGAAATTGTGTTATTTAATTCATCCCAATATCAAAATAATTAAACTAAACATAAAGAATAGTTCCAAATCATCATTGAAAAACTTTATAACATCTTCATGAAAATGTATGTCTGTTGTGTGGTGAGTAACATGTATTACTTATGGAAATTATATTATAGCAATCTACTCTGTATATTTACCTTAAGTGTGTGCTGCAAAAAAAGGACGACTTTCTTAATTTTGAATACTGTTGAAAAGGAGAACAAGGAAATAATATGCGTCCTCTATAGGAAATGGATTTATATATACATATGTTTAAGTCTGGCAATAGATGGAGGAAACATGCTCAACAAAAAAGATGAAAGAGAAATTTGTGGTAAAACAGGTCAAGCATTGTAGCTTTTGTGGTAAACATGTTTCCATGTCTATAAATCCTTTCTAAAGTTTTTTGAGCGCATTAGACATTTTATATTCCTGATATAAAATTATATAGAATTAGTTCTTATAATTTGATGTATCCCATGAAATCAGTTGGAATTACTTATTATCAAGGAAATACAACGAAAGCATTTACTCGTACATTGTTGTATTTTTGGATAGTTTAAGAATTATTGTTCAGTTTTCATAATGCGTAGAGTCAAAAAGTGACTACCAACAAGATGTATATCATTACGATCGGCAAGTAAATTAGATATACAAGAGGAGTGAAAAATAATTATAACAATATCTCCGCCAAAAAAAATTATTTTCTTTCAATGCAAACACTTCATTTATTTTACTGAGATTTTAGAACAAAGACCGATAAAAATTTCTCAATACCAAAACGCCGGTAAACCGAATTCTCTTCGAAATATAACTACTTTTCTTGTCTCGCGTTTTCATTTTTTTAAAATTCAATTAAATGATCAAACGTAAAAAAAAAAAAAAAAAATAACTAAAAACTAAACTTTTGTTTCACCATGATGCATTGAGAAGTTTGAATGTATTGGAAAGAATGTTTGTACCCAAATATATAAAATTAAAGATAATCAAAATAACTATATCAACAAAATTTATTATCCTATAGTCTTTGTCGAAATGCTATTAAAATCATTAAGGAGGTCGGTGTTATACCTGCCGTTTGGTTCTTATTGATAAACATTCTGAATCAGTTGTCATAATTCGAATATTAAATAACAAATAAAGAAGGAAATTAAAAATCCAACAACTCTAAAGTCACATTTGAAGTCGCTGAAATAATGACCTAACAGTCTTTGATTTGAAGTTAACATTATATTTTATTTGTAAATGGATTAATTATGTGACATCTTAAACTTTATTTAATGCATTATTTAACTTGTGTACCCTTTACCTTTATTCTCTATAAGAGTTTTACAAAATTACAGCCTCTCATTGCATAATTAGTTATATTTCCAACCAAATCCTAAAGACTACAATGCTTCTTGTTTCCAACTAAATGTCAAGATTTAAATATATACATATTTGCAACCAATTGTAAGAGACTGAAATACATTATATTTCCAACCAAATGGAAAAGACTTAAACACATTATATTTCCAACTAAATGCACCGACTGAAATACATTATATTTCCAACCAAATGTAAAAGACTGAAATGCATTATATTTCCAACCAAATGTAAAGAATGAAATACATCTTATTTCCAAGCAAATGTAAAAAACTGAAATACATTTTATTTCCAACCAAATGCAAAAGACTGAAATGCTTATTTTATCTTGCCATATATAGTATAACACTTTTCCTTATATTTCTTCTCGTCTTTCATGTTTGTTTAGTTGATTTTTAAATATTTGTAAATTTTCTTTTATATTGTTTTGTTTCATTCTCTATGGCATGGCACTGTCAATTTCTCTTAATTTGCTTTCACATATCTTTTTTTTTTTTTTTGCCTTGAGCTTTTACGACTAGTATTTTAACAGCTTGAAAATCTTCACAGTTGTAGCTGGCTGAATAATAGTTGTGGTTGTTGTAGTGCCGATTCTACTGATGACTGTAAAGCTGCTGCTGTTGATGATGCTGATGAAGACGACAACGATTAATGATGATGACAACGACGACGACATTAACGTGATAATAAAAATAACATAAATGACAATGCTATATATGACTTAGATTGCGACAACGATGATGCGTAATATAAGTTAGATGGCGGGTATGATAAATAATATAGTGATTATTCCACTGACGATTATGAAACCGATGTTAATGACAAAAGACGGTGATGCTTTAGGTCATCAACATAGGGATATAATTGTAGTCTAATTTCAGGATATCATGAAACAGAGTATTTAATTTAATTATTAATTAGCAATTACTTAACAGATTAGAATTATTATTACAAAAGCAAACACATGTTTGTCTCTTTCCAAAAATGATAACTCACAGATGATATTAAATAAAAATCTAGTTCTTATTTTCAAATTATAAAAAAAACAATGTAAAATTCGCTACAATTAATCCTTTGCTAAATTGAAACGACATTTATGTCCTCGCTTTCAGTCCATTATATCTGCCTGAGGGGACCAACGATACGGTAGGATAACATTTAAATGGCAGTATTTCACGACATGACTATATATATATACCACCAGGAAAAGAGAAATGCATTGTAAATTCACTTGATTTACGACTTAGACCACCATGTTGAAAATGGAGGACATACATAAACAAGGTATGAATATATGTATGATTTATAGCTAGATATACATACTTTATATTAATAGGCTCTTGTCTGGAGCGTTGAGTTAAGCCGGGATAATTTACATAGAAAAAAACAAACCCTCAGATTGGTACATGCTGTTTATCATAAACAACTTTACTCTAATTAGTAACTATAATAGCTATATAATTAGAGGATGTAATAAACATCTAATTTTAAACAAGACAAGTTGCTGTTGGGATTCATTTTTTGTAAATTTGTGTACGAGTCGTTGAGATTTTTACCTGAAAGGTATTTCTGGAGTTTATCTACGGGGAAATTTATTGTATGGAACAATAGAATAAGGGATACATACTTTCAAGCAAGAAGGGAGGAGAATGCATATTTAATGGATTGAAAGGATACTAGGTTTAATTTCTTATGAAACAAACGAATGACAAACAAACAACACAAATACAACAACCCGAAACAGCCGGGTACCTGAAAAATTAACTGTCAAAATCACTGTTCCAAATCTGTCAACTAGACAAATGTCCAAATTTAAAACATTGATTATCAAGGAAATTCAACTCATTTTTGATGCACATCTTGCATGCTGATTTGATATTTAAAAAATTTCAAACTCCTTACATGGCAAAATTGCGTTTCAGTGTTTTCTGAAGATTTTTAAATTTAAAATATATGTATGCCGTACATTGTAGGCGTCATTTTAGACAAGAGAAGAAAAGAAAATAAAGAAGAAAACAGAACACAAAAATTAAAAGGAGACGCAGTATAAACGATCTCGATAGAGCTTTTACAGATTCATTATAATCTCGATTGGTTCAGCCAAATCAAGAAACAAGACAGAAGATAGCTAACTGTACCAAAATATTAACATCACAAACAAAAAGTAATATTTTTTAAAATTTATTTCTTGTTTGATAAAGTTTTCTTATCAGTGGTAAAATTTGTAAGAAGTAAGATTTCTCATTTTCACACACACACACAAATATATATATATATATATATATATATATATATATATATATATATATATATATATATATATATATATATATATATATATATATATATATATATATATATATATATATATATATATATATATATATATATATATATATATATATAATTTATTGATAAATAGAGATAAACAGTTTTAGTAATATTTGTATTATGTATAATGCACACTATTTAGAGGTATAGAAAATAAATACATAGAAAAGAGGAAGAAATTATATATATATATATATATATATATATAGAGAGAGAGAGAGAGAGAGAGAGAGAGAGAGAGGGGAGACAGAGATAGAGAGACTTACAGACAGACATACATACAGACAGACAGAGACAGAGACAGAGAGGGAGGGAGACACAGAGACCGAGACAGACAGACAGAGACATACAAACATATAAACGTACATAGAACGATAAATAGAAAAACAAAATAATAATGATTAAACATTTAGCCAATACACTTAATGCACATCAACAAAACTTACTTTTCTGAGGAAATTACCTTTAAAATGACAAAATCATTACAATTTAAGCAATATATATCAAAAATAGACTTTTGATTTGAATTAGTTCTAACGATAAAAATGTTATTAAAGGCTAGTCATTTTTTCAACTATTTAATCATTATTTTGTGAAATTTACAAACCAAAAGTTGTGCTAAAGAAATAAAGTAATGTCTCAGTTGTTTTGACGGATACTTTATTAGTTAACACAATAAAACGATTGCGTCGTTGTAGAATATGGAACATAGTGATATTTCCTTACCTCAGGTCTGGTCGACCAAAATCGTATCATAACCCGAATAATCAGCAAACTGGAAATGTGTGAGACGTCACCTGTCATTTCTTTCCATCAAAAATGCGTCTTTTCGCGTTGCTATTATCTTTACATATTTGAAAATGCGAAGTCTGCTGTAATATAGTTGTAGCTTATGTTTTTAGCAAAATAAAATAAAAATGAAATAAACAATCGAAACGATTAAAATATTCTAATAAAAAGGTCCAATGGGAGGCATGTGTATAATTGTAATTTAAAGGCGAATATTTAGAATTTGAGAGAAATTCGGACTAATATTCTGGTAAAGGAACCTAATTCGAATAGTGCTGTCTTCTTCATATGGTGTTCTTGCTGTTGCTGTTGTTGTTTTAGCAGTTAGTTGACGCTATTTACCTATTATCATTAGATTATTATTATTATTATTATTATTATTATTATTATTATTATTATTATTATTGTTGTTGTTGTTGTTAATGTTTTTGTTCTTGTTGGTGTTGTTGTTGTTGATGATGATGGTGATAATGATGACGATGTTGTTACGGTGGTGATTGTATTGCAGAAAGGCAGATATTCGTAGATTGGAATCGCGAGCTGTCTTCTGAAGCAAATATTATCATATACTGCGATTTGCATCGATATTCATTTTCCGTTTGCTTGCATGCTAATTAACACTTTAGCGTCGGGTATTTTCATACTGTTCGCGTGTAAATCTGTTTGTTTTCCTTTCTGTATGTTCTCATAAATCGCTTGGAGTAAATTCACAAAACTTGATAGCTATTTTGTCTGCAAGGTAACTCTGCAAATGGGTTTGCAAGTGTGTTTTTTTTTTTTTTTTTTTTTTTTTATTTTTTTTTTTTTTTGTGCCATTTTCAAAGCGGCCAGTATGATTGGTGGGAGAAGAACCCAGAAGCCCTCTGAAAATACGAACCACCTCACGGACATTCCCACGTTGGCGAAGTCGAGACTCGAACCCACGTGGACAGAGGAAAAATAGCAATGATCAATAAGGCTAGAGCCTTAGAACTCTCGGCCACCTGAGGCTTCTGAACTAAATGGATTTTTGGGGGATCTTCCCAGGGGTATCTAACATCTAAGATCTAATGTAAACTAAAATTTCAATTTCTGTGACATTTTGAAAAGTTTCTTGGCAATATATATAATTTGCAATGCTAGAAAGATTACGCATAATATAGGTAAGGACTCTGTGTGTGTGTGTGTGTGTGTGTGTGTGTGTGTGTGTGTGAGAGAGAGAGAGAGAGAGAGAGAGAGAGAGATGAGAGAGAGTGTGTGTGTGTGTGTGTGAGAGAGAGAGAGAGAGAGAGAGAGAGAGAGAGAGAGAGAGAGTGTGTGTGTGTATAAGAATTATCTTACTTTGAAATGTTAAGAGACCACATTTTCTCTAGTTTACTTCTATTTGGGGTAAACATGGCTTATTTTCGTCAATTTATCTTATGAAACAATGGTATGATTAAACTTTATATAAATATGCATTTGAAAAGAAGAAAACTCATGTACAAAGGAATAAGAAAAAATAATGGAAAGATCGAGTGGAAAACAATACGTGTCTTGTTTAAGTTCTACATTTCAATACAAATTATTTCGGTTATGGACTTGGTTGGAAATCGCCTATTTTATTTGTACACAGAGCAGAATATGGTCACAACTATTTACATGATCGGGACTCTGCCCAACAGTCCATCCTAAATTCATATCGGGACTCTGCCCAACAGTCCACCCTAAATTCATATCGGGACTCTGCCCAACAGTCCACCCTAAATTCATATCTTTCCAAGAGTTTACAAATTTGACAGAACAAAGACAGCAATGCTTACGTGTTTAACTCAGACAAGAAACTCCTGAAGCATGAAGCCTTGAATAGAACACAAGATCAGAGTAAGTCACATGCAATTTCATAAATTATGCCATGAAGAAAGAGAAAAACGTTTTACCTTAGACCCCAACGACATGTTGATATGTCAATAAAGTCCACAGTTAACTCCGTATCCTTAGACCTACCAAGTGAAAGATTTCCTGTTTCGTAATTTACATGGCGCTCAGACGTCTATTTCCCTCTCGAAAAGACCATGCCTTTGTGTGGTCGAGCCATCGCTGTAAATCCCAGTTTCATATAAAATATACGTACGCATGGTTATGTTGATGTATGCAATGTTTTGTCTACCAGTTTTCAAATTGCATGATATTTATAGTTAAATGTGCACAATGATTGCTGACTGGATCATTTATCACAAATGAACCAATCTGTTTAGGTCGTTATACAGTTTAATTATAGTATTCCCAAGGCAACTTTTTAAGTTGTAATTTTGTTAATTGATATGCTTGGTAAATGTATGCTGATTTGAATGATTTTCATGTTGATGTAATGCTTTTCTTTATCTTCGTAGTAAAAATTGAATGAGGTTTCAATACAAAAGCAATCATAGGTTAAAATTTGTCTAGTTATAAAAAGGATTTATATGAAATATTTATAAAGTATCTGTTTCCAAAATAGTTTATACAATCACTGAATTTATACATGGAAATTCATAATTACTCCTGCGCAATTTAAAAATGATGCAAAATATGTATATAGATTTTTATGCAAAACTTGTAGATTTTGAGAAACGGTCACTTCATCAAATAGACATATTTAAAGAAAATCTATTTTATCAACACTACAAAACATTTTGCAATATTTCAATATCACATTGGGATATTAGGATATTTTATTTTCTTTCTGAAATTGAGCATTATAAAAATTAAATGCACAAAATAAAATAAAAATAGAAGAAAAAATAAATTAAAAAAACAAACAAGGAAGTTGAGATATTCGTTCCCAAAGATTGTTCTCAAGACAGAGAAGGACAATTGTCGACAAGAACAACAATAGTACACGGATGATATGTGCTCTATATGCCAGGTTTCAACGGTGAAGGGTATAATTAGTCCCTTATATCGTAATTGACAATACATTTCTTTTTTCTGCCTTGATTTCCACCATTTTTAAAGAAAAAAAATTGAAATGGAATATGAATATGTTGATAACATATGCAACTGTTAAAATTAATGGCTGGTTTCCTTTAAGCCATTGTAAACGATGAGATACTCTATAAAGACTGATCCATTCCTCGAGTAATTGACTGCTATAGATGTCGTGACGTCATGAAATAATGTCGTGACGTCTTTAACTTCCATCAGGGTATTTCTCAGAAGTACCAAACATTGTACTACGACAAAAAATAAACACTATGAAATCAAAAAATAAACACTATGAAATCTTTCTGGTAGGTAAAATTACAAATTCTAAATGATGACCAACAGTGTTTATAATATCTTTCTTCGGTAAAAAAAAAAAAAACGTCCTTTCATTGGCTTTTATTCTATAAAGCATATTTTTGTCTTATGATTGGACAAGAACAGCACCATAATACGTAGATCTATTGCGTTGAGAATTCTAGGTAGACTCAATGCCATCAACCTATCAGGTAAAGAGTCACAGTTCGTATATATAAATATGTATAATGTATATACATATATAAAAAAACTCAATTTTGGCCCAAACAAAATATCTTTTCCCCCTTGAATTAATAATCATAAAGCTCAATCTGTACTTATCATAAACAATCTTTACTTATCATAAACAATATCACACAAACATATTTCTTTAAAAACAAAAACTACTGTTATCACAAAGCCATAAAATATTAAGCCAATATTTCAAAGGAGGAAACTAATCGCAATTCCCATTAATATTTTCCAGTTATGATGATTTATCCAAGCAGTAAAAATGAAATCATCAAGTGTGTCCAACTGGATGACCATCCGACTACATGGGCAATTCTTTCGCGTTTTGCATTAATATTTCTTAACAGACAAGTATTCAGATTTGAGAACCTACCTGTAGGTTGAAACCTGGACGCTTTTTGAAAAAATAATATTATTCTAGTGTCAATTAAATTAAACCAGCAATTGGAGTATACAGAAATTTTCTTGGGCGATGACTTTTCAGAACTATTGACATTCATTTTGTGAACTGATATGTCATGATTTGAGTTCAGAGTTTGTGTGTACGTGTGCGTTCGTTGATGATTTGTTTGAAGGTACAAATTTGAAGATTTCGGCACAGTTCAAGTTATGTTGGAGTAATACGGGGAATATTGAAGTGCTTGATGTATATCTTTATTAAATAAGTTTTAGTATAGAAGTGCTTGATGTGTCTCCTTTGTTTTGTTATATTAAGTTTTAGTATAGAGATGCTTGACACGTCTCCCTTTGTTTTTATATATTAAGTTTTAGCATAGAAGTGCTTGACACGTCTCCGTTTGTTTTTATATATTAAGTTTTAGTATAGAAGTGCTTGACACGTCTCCGTTTGTTTGTTTATATTAAGTTTTAGTATAGAAGTGCTTGACACATCTCCGTTTTTTTTATATATATTAAGTTTTGGTATAGAAGTGCTTGACACGTCTCCGTTTTTTTATATATATTAAGTTTTAGTATTGAAGTGCTTGATGTGTCTCCTTTATTTGTTCGAACTTTCTTGGGTCAGGAACAAACATAATCATTACCCGAAATATTCTAATGGGGAGTGTGTGTAAGTGACACAAAGGAGACGGAAAATATGGAAGAACGTTACACTATAAAGGTGGACACAAAAATAATGCTTTGTACTTTAAGATGGAGAAAAATGATACAAATGTACAAAAGTTAACCTTACTGAGAATATCATAATGTTCTTCCATGCAGGAATCGATTAAAAATAATTGGTTTATTCTACATGAATGAATACATGTTACAGATCACAGAAGCGTTGCACACTACAAACAAGGAAACACTGGGACAGGAAAGTACGAAAATATTTTGGTTATGTTGTTAATTAAGTAGTGATACATAGACATATACTTGTACACATCTTATCTAAATATATAACTCATGAATACAGTTCCCGAATAAATACATTTACCATGGAGTTCTCGTTCGAAATTTTAAAAACAAGTTCATAAAACAAGTACAAACATAATTACAACAGAACATTCCTTTGATAATACTTCAATAAAAAGTTCCGATTTTATTATTTTATAGAAACAGGAAAAATAGGACTAACCATAATGTCCATACGCAGTGGTATGATTCCAACTAGAGGAACTGAAATAACGAAGGCAGGCTTTATAAATAATGCCGAAGCAATTCTGTAAAACGTACACGACTTTAAACGACGACACGCATTACATTTGATGCCAGCATTTTAAGCTGGACAGTTCCAGCAATTGTAATATAATCAAAAAGTCCAAAAGTAAAAAAGATGTTTGGACTAAATATACAATCCCTAATGCAAGGTTAATATTAACATTTACAAGCTGACGGTTATGAAATTGAGGCAGTTTTGCGCCTCGTGATTCTAAGACATGCAATAATATAAAACTGACTAGATTAAATTTCGTTGTATAATTATATATTGTTAAAAAAACAGGCAAATTCTATGGAACATTGTTTGATTATATACGTATGGGAGATGGAAAAATATAAAATCTTTCTCAGCGAAAAATTTGGGGGAAAATCGGTAGGCATCAAAGTTAGATCCATTTATTACTTCCACACATCTATGCTTTGAGCATTTTATATGGTGTCTCAATTAAAAGTACATTTATGAGACGATGAACTTATTTATATACAAGGCGTGATGTTGATCCTGCCGATCTTGAAACGTTACTTGACTGTTCTGGCATTTCAGGATTGAATGATTTTCGTAAACATTCCTTATATGTAATGATAATAAAAATGTAATGTAATGAAAAATGTGCCTTGTTTGCCAGAAAGATACTAAATTGTTCATAGAACAAGCTATTTTGCTTTGGTTATGAAACTTAAGGAGTATATTTCAAATTAGTAATTCACTTCACTTTTGTAACTTACGAAACTGCTTCAACGTTAATTGCAAACAGTACTAAATCTGTGCTATATACAAAATCATGCACGAACAAATATGGTTTCTAAAACTGTGATAAAATGGAGATAAGAAACTTATATGACATAAAGTCTTACAACAAAAAACATGATGTTCCTTGGTAACTTCTTTAAATGAGAGAGAGATAGAGAGATATCATGTAAAATGAGAAATAATTTCGTCCCATTTATGTTTTATCCTACGAACAGAGAATTAATCCGTATTATAAGAAAAAATAAAGATATCAGTGGAATAAATAAAGGTAATATAAAACGTACGTTCTTTCTCAATATTCTGATGATAAGTCACATAATCTTGATGGTTCAAGGAAATCTCAGATGTCTGCTTTACAACTTGGATATCAATATTCAAAATTTTCTGGTCGTAGTACAGATATTAAATAAGCAAAAGCTGACTGGATCGGAAGTATAAATGACAGTTATACGAAATACTATGCATTATATAAACCTCATTTTGGATTTAGTGGGTTTGTTGTCTTAGGTTTAAAGTTTTCAACTAACTTGAAACGAATTAAAATTCTGAATTGCCAATCTAAAATTAATTACAACTCTTAATGTCCAATTTAATATTAATACCAACTCCGCATTACCTTTCTCAAATTAAGCAATTAATTAACTGTTAATTCAGTCATATCCAAGGTTTCTAACTATAACAGGAATACAAAGGTTTAGCTGTCTCCAGATTTAATCGTCTCTTACTGTCATGACAGAGTTTTGGTGAACTAACTACGCTAAATACACGTTTTATGGTATGGATCAAACTTTAAAAGAAAAATGCTACGGTGAATGATTATCATTGGGATGGGGTAAATATAACTAAGATTTAATTTCTTGAATGCTTTGAAACTTGCATGGTTTTGAAGAATTAGCATGAGGAGTCTGAATGGAAAAGTCTGTTACAATTTTAGTATCAAATATTGATAATTTCTTTTTTTTTAAAAAAAGATGTCATTAACTCAATAAAAAATTATATCAATCTATTTGGGATAGAGGAATATGAAGCATTATTCGAACTAGATATTCACAGCTGTCACAACCAAAAGTTTAGAAGCACATATATAGTTGAATCTTTATTTTATAATAGATGTTTTCAGAAAGACATTAAAGTTGTGAATGATTTTGTTAATGAAGCTGTGCATCAAGTTTAACAGTTTTATATATGATTCTATTCACAAGAATATTTTAATAGATTTTCAAAAAACACAGTTGCAACTATATATGTTGCGTACTCCATTATCACAAATAGAGGGGATGAAGAGGGATATCTGATAAGTTGATCTGAGGCAATGAAATACAAATTTCTGGAAGGAAATGTAATTTTGAATGTGGTGAGTTAGAACATACAGACGGACAGTAATGTTTTTAGCAAATATTTAAAGCTAAAACAAATTCCAAGCCATAGATAGTTACAGTCTAAAACATTAAATTGTATCTCAAACGACCTATAATCTTTTCTGTGTATTGCACGCGGAATATATTTCATATTTTGAGGGACTCTTCGGCAAGTAAGTTTTTTCCCGGGTTTTTTTGTGTGGTCTTTTTCGTTTTTTATACATATAAATATGACACCTTACAAAGGATATAAGGAAGTTTAGTCACACAAATAATTTAAAATTTAAAATTACATAACTAAATAAATATTATTTCGAGATCAGACGCAACACTAATTAACTTAAAGTTGTGTAAAAATATATACGTAGAAGCAGATTTATTAGAGACAGGTCAATTTTGTCCCAGTTCTCAAAGATTTAAACTTGTTGCTTTAATGTGGAAAATATAGTTGCTTATGGAAAATATAATTTGGGAAAGTTTGACAGTAGATGGTCATTGTACAGGCAAGTAATAATATGACTGAGTAGCAGGGAAATACATGCTTTCTAATGTAGACTACTAGTCAGGAAAGACGGACTCTAATCTAATATATATTATGAAAGATAGACTACCTTGATGTTGTATATTTGTGCATGAGTATATATATATATATATGCATGCTCATAAATTTGTTTTGATGAAAAGCCAATAGTTTTGGATATACCTTCGTATGTATGTGTGTATCAACTTTATATTTGTCTTCCTTTCATTAGATGTTACCTTTCATCCCACGATCGTCACATTTTCAGGGTTAACGTTAGCATCTATGTTATATTCGTCTTTAATTAAATATATGTTAAAGTGGCAGTGAATGTTTTCATTGCCGATAATTATTTGAACAATGTACAAGCTTTAGTGATATTACCATTTTAGGGTGAAAGAAGGTTTGCTATCCCTTCATTCAGTCATTAATTCATTTAGTCATTCATTTATTTATTCATTTTTTTTATCCGTCCATTCATTAATCCAATCAGATCTTAATTTCTTTAGCCGTGATATCACTTATGGTATATATTTTTTGTCTATGTCACATATTTTGCTCTGGAGTCATCACTAGATTATTCATTCTGGATTTATTTTTCTTCTTACAAGTTACACGTACGTGGAATTCATTCATTCATTCATTCATTCATTCATTCATTCATTCATTCATTCATTCATTCATTCACTCGTTTTGTTCGTTCGTTCGTTCGTTCGTTCGTTCGTTCATTCATTCATTCATTCATTCATTCATTCATTCATTCATCCAATCCTCATCCGTTCTTTGTTTTATTTCTTCCTTTATTCATTTATTTATTTTATTGGTTCTCATATATTTTTGTTTTTCTTTCTTTCCTCCTTAATTTATTTTTTTATCTATTTATTTACTTACTTACAATACACTGATTATGAATTACCTTTGAGTTTTATTATGGACTGTGTTTTAATGGTGATCTCTGGAAATACTGGCCTTTAAAC